>JAOTQJ010041225.1:0-15166 GCA_025642045.1 Solanum sejunctum
ATTTGCTAAGTGCTTTGTATTGTCTTTGGGCACTTTTTAGTAATCCTATTGGGATTAACATATAGTAAATTTATGATGCTAAAACATGGGCCAAAGTTACACCATTAACACGGACTTTATTTGTAATCGAACTTGGACAAATTTGACCTCGAACCTCATCTCTGTTTAAGTAGTGATTTTAAGCTAAGCAAGTAGCTGAATCACCTCCTAGATTCTAAGTCCTACAAGCACCTCAAAACATGTATACACTCGACCCTCTTAAGCACCAGACGCACATATAGCCCATTAACGCGAGATTCAAGCACTTTTGAAAATTAGCACTATTTTGACCAAACCATGTCTTGCTTCATTTCCATTATACTAGTACTGTAAGGTGTGGGGTGTTATAGAAATAAATTGATTATGTGTTTAAAATTTGGTGGGTGATGACATACGTTTGTGTTTATGATGTTAATTTATTCAAACGGGGTCATTAGGGTTGGGAAAGCACGCTTAATGATTTGTGATGGGGTATATTTGCTAATTATAATGAGGGGATGCTGGGTGTTCTGTCATGAAGTATGTGTGGTGTATGTGTATTGCTTCAATGCTAATTGTGTAGAGTGAAAAAGTTGTATGGGTCCGTACCGATGGACTTAAAAACTCAGTTGACTCAGATTTTTGGTTTATGAGGGTCTTTTACGGCCCATGGAACTTTACACGAGTCATAATTGCCCCTTATATGGAATTCTAGAAACTGAAGTTTCTGAAAATCCATCAAACAAGACCATCTACGAGTTGTATACCATTATATGGCTCATAGACAGGACTTGTAGATCCCTGCCTGCAAAATATTCAGATATTACAATTATCTATGAATTAGTCTATGACTCAAAGAACCTTCTAGGAGTCCTACCTAGTCTCATAGATGCCATTCTAGTAAACAAAAATTGTGGTCACTATTTCTACAAGATCCGTCTACAGCTCATAGTTTTCACTATAGCCCATAGAGATGCTTTCATAGACCCCTCTCTGATCATGTCTGATATGTTTTTGCTTTTTGTGTCTAGATTTGTGGGATAACCAGGCTACATAAATATGTATGTTTTAGGTACTATGACCCCAAAACCGAAGCGTGATGAAATTTGAGCTATGCAAAAGAGGCTCAAAGATGAGACATTGGGGGAGAAGGAGATCCCCACAATTAGTGGATAACTTGACAAGCTCGGCATCCGACCTAACCTGAATGCTGCCAGACCACAAACACGGGCTGCCAGTAGGCTTGGGTAGACCCAGACTCAGGCCATTGTTGTACACACTCCCCAGTCTGATGAGGCAGTCAACCATAATAGCACCTCCATCCAGATGACTCTGTCTAGAGAGGAGTGGGACTCAGAGTCAGGATCCGACGATGAGTTAGAGATAGAGTCCTCTGCCGCACCATGGACATCACTATCGGTGGTGTGTTATCGACATGCAAGACATATATATAGAGGGTGTGCAGATTACTTAGTGGTGCAAGCCATCCTATTCTATTTATGAAGAGCCTCGAGTCATCTCATCTTGATTAAATAGTTTCCCGAGTCTACAAGACACCATCAAATAATATGAGCTCCAGTGGTTGACCAAACCACTAGAAAGGTACTCTCTGATAATGTTATGGGAATTCTATATATCCTATGCAGCCACGACCCTTACCACTCCTCACAAGGAGAAGAAATCTCTTGCTCAGCATAGATTGATGCAGACTAGAGTGAGGGTCTGATAGGTGCACATCTCAAAGACCACCATCCTTTGCATGTTATTTAGGCCCGAGTTCTCAGGACCATATCCATAGCACAGTTCGACCACAGAGTGGGATAGACCATGGACTTGGGTCTGATGAGTGACCAGAGCCGTAAAGCCCAAGAGCCAGCCTGATGAGATGGGTGGCCAATTTGATCACTAAGTAGGTCCTGGAGCATGCATTGGTTGCCACTCATTCAGAGCCTATTGTAGAGGTTTCTCTTAGTTTTCCTGCCAAACTTTGGTAGGCAGTTGTTAGACCACAGATCTGACCAATATTTGCAGATAAAATTTGATGTCGGAGTATGCAATTCTAGTTACCAGCATCTTGGCTGGCTATGAGATCGATTGGGCCAGCCTTATCACAAAGTAGATCCATGAGGCGCCCTTTAAGAAGCCCACTTCTATCCAATGCTTGATCTACATACTCTATCTAGAGTTGGTGGAGAGTATACAATGGCTGGACTCACTAATTGAGCTCTAGCATACTTTAGATACCAGCTTGATTAAGGCTAAGGAGAACTCGGTGGCATTTTGGCAAGCACTATACCAGCCAGATCATATGCCAAAGATGTTCGCACCAAAGATAATGCCTGAGGCTCCACCCACTACCACCACTGCTGCCACTATAGAGGAGAGGCCCTCATATGCTGAGATAGATGTAGAGAGGGGACCTACTACCATGACTCTTGCACCATAGCTACTTCTACACAAACAGCACCTGCGAGCATAGTTCATGTATCCACAGTATCTATTCAATCCATGGTGCAGCGATTGGCCCATACTGAGTCTTAGTTAACTCAATTAGTTTAGCAGATTAGGTCTGGGTCTGCCAGGGCATTACAGAGTCTGATAGACACATGGCGACATACACTGTCGCTACTATTCAGGACCAACTTTCATTTATGGATGCTTGTATCGATGCCTTCGTGTTGAGGGTCTGGTAGAGTTTGAGCCTAGCCTTGCCTGCGGATATGATGGTCCTACAGTGGGAGATCCAGTAACTCTAGACCGACATGACAGCAACATAGGCAACACTAGTATCACTACCAAAGACCACACTCCCAGTGCCAGTGGTGGACTTATTTTCTCCTAAGGAGCTTACACAACCTTCCTATTGGAAGAGGACTCTCATTGATGATGATCTAAATACAGTTCGACTACAAGCAGGACTGATAATGTAGGAGGAGCTAGAGCTTGTCTTGAGGCAGTAAAGAGAGGAGAAGGAGATATCAAAGGCTCGAGAGCTCGAGCAAGTGAGGGGTTCTAGCCCCTTTGGTCATGGTGCTATTACTAAGAAGGCCACCATGCAGGTTAAGGGTAGTGAAAATCAGCCATACACTGGCGCTTAGGTGCCCATATATTTTTTTTTTACCCCGACACTTTATTTTGTCTTTTCGTGTGCATTGTGGACAATGCACCATTTTTTTGATGGGGTGTAGGTAGTTATAAGCCTTAGTGAAGTCTGAGTAGCCTTGGTCTATAACTACCCCAATTTTGGAATCCTAGGGTTTTTCTTGCCTATGTGCTTTTTCCCCATGGATAATTACTTTCTATTAAACTAGCATGTTTACGTAGTATTGGTAGCATATAGTACTGATATTGGTGGCAGATATGTGTTTTTGAGCTTTTTGTGAAAACTGATACCCACCAAATTTTTGATTAGTTAGTCTAGATAGCAGCCATGCAAGTTTAATTGTGTTAACAGTACTTCTTCTGATTAGTGAGGATAAATTATGACGAAAAGTATGATGTGAGAGCCTGTGTTGATAGTGTAATTAATGCCATGTGATGTGAACTTAATTTGCTAATTCATGTATTGTGTTTCAATTCAGAACTTGCTATGTTACTCTGATTTAGACTGTAGGTTAGTTGGTTAGGAAAGGATGTTAGGCCATTTTTCATAACAGCTCACTTAGCCTATATAACCATCCAATTGTTTGAAATATCCCTTGATCCTAATGTTTAAACCTAACATGTACCTTTTCTTTGTAAAAACCTAAATGACCTAGCTTTATTAGATGTAAAATCCTGAAATTGGCCCTTCCTTGAACATTATGAACCTTAACTGAGGCAAAAGTCCTAAGTTGAGGGTGGCTACCGAAGGTGGCCCTAGTTTTGAGGTTAGATAATGTGCACCTTATCTCAAGCCAAAATCCTAAGTTGAGGGTGGCTGATGAAAGGGTAAAATGTACAATAAGGGGGAAAGTTAGTACTACATGGAAAAGCAGGAAAAAATAAGTACTAGATGCAAGAAAAATGAGAGATGCCTTAGTTATGAACTACAAAGAAAAATGAAGTGCAAATACAAGGAAAAAAGGTAAAAAATGAAAAAGAAAGCAACCAAAAAAATAGAAATAGGAGAAAGGGAAATGGAACCAAAGTAACAGCATTGGTAGGGCAAAAGTGTCAAAAAACACAGTGCCAAGGAGTGCCTTTAGTCACTATATTCCCAAAACATCATACCAAATCCCACTAAGCCTACACTATAAGTTTTTAAGGTCCTAAAGTGATCCTATTCCAAGCAGTCAAAGGTCTTAGTCATGCGTATAGGTGCAAGCATATGGTATTGGACATGATACATGAATCTATTTTGTGAGAGTGAGTGATTTTGCATAGTCCCATGGTAATACATTAAAACATTATTGTAAGTATGATATAGGACTTCTTTTTGTGAGAGCGCTTGCATTGTATTGTTTATATCAGACTTAGTCAGTAATTATGGCTTGTTGATGGTTACCTCGTTTGTCGTACTTGTATTATCACATGCATTGATCTGTGTTAGTTTGCTGGATAGTTATCTGATTGTGTTTTGAAAAGTATTGTGGGTATCTGTGCTTAAGTTTGATATGATATATGCAATTAGATTGAGGTTAGTATGTTACTATTCTGCTTATATGGATTGTGTCTGTCGCTTGAGGACAAGAAAGACTTTTAAGTTGAGGGTGTTGATGTGCTTTCAAAATACAATACTTTTGATACTTAAAACTTGGAATTTTATGAGTCTCAATGCAATGCTAGTAGGGTTGGAATTATTTTTGGGCAAAATATGCAGAAGTTGCTGAAGTTGAAGATCCATATTACCCTTTACGAGCCGTAGAATATTCTACGAGCTATAAAGGAGGTTTTATGTGCAATTCCAGTGAAGGATGTATTTCTTATGTTGGCTCTATTAACATGCAGATGAGCCATAGAACACTTTACGAGTCGTAGACCTAGTCTTGTACCGTGAGAATCAAAGGATGAGGACATTCTGAAATTCAATTAGACAAACCCCATATGGCTTGTAGAAACTTTGATGAGCCATAGAGGAGTATCGTAGAACACATGTCTAGAATTGAAGGAATAGATTATGAAAGCCCGACTACGAGTCATAAATCACTATACGACCCATAGAGCACCTCATAGAGCCTGCCGACCAAGTTGTCTTATTTTGTTTTAGATTTATATTTTAACACTATAAATATGTTTTTAGGTTATTTTCTTAAGAAGGCAGCAAGAGTAACAAGAGAGAGTAGAGAATAAAGAAATAATATTAGAGACTTTGAGAAAAACCTGTAAACTTTAATTTCATCTTCTAATTTCAATCTTGTGATTCTCATTGAAGAGTTGGATTTTCTTGTACTTGATTCTATTGTAAGTATTCCAATAGGTTATTCAAATTCATAAGTCTTGCATTTACACTGATCATGAGTATCTAAATCCATAACTAGGATTGTGAGAACCATGAAGAACTAAAAAGGTAAAACCAGATAATTCATAATTCTTGAAAAGTGTGCATGCATGTATTAATTAATTCTCTTTATTTTGAATGATTTCTAATGGTGGTCAATATTAAAATCCACCTAGTGTTACTAATTGGATCAAGGTTGTGATGAATAGAAAAAGAGATTAATTAACAGGATTTGATCTATGTTTTTCATCTAATCAATAGAACTATGCCAAGGAGAGGTTGTACTAGGATAATAGGTAAGGGTTAGTAATCTCACACTGCAGGGATAGACCAAATCACATAGTGAAATTTACCTCTCGCTTGGTTCAAAAGGTTTGGTGAACTTAAATTATCATTCTACATGCTACATACTAGAAAAGAATTTGGTTATTTGGTAATACAGAGTTAGGTAATCATAACGAACATAATAACCTAGTTTCTCTTTATATTGGTTTAACACTTCCTTTTTTAGGAATTACTTTTTAGTAGTTTAAATAAACCCTCCCCCCTTTTTGAGAGATAAGTTGGTTAATAAAATCAAATTGCAGTTGCATCTTTCGAACATATTCCCTTGGGTTTAGCCTTAATCTTAGTTAGGTCCCATGTCTTGACAACGACCACTTTAGCTTCAAAAAGGAGGTGTAGCTTGGGTGACATCAATGCACCCCATGATCCGCGTCACTAGTGCTCACGATTGGGATGCCAAGTTATGGATACTTATTTAAGATCTAAGCATCTGTTTGATATTTCGAGTTAAGAACCTCATTGGCTACATTTTAGGTCTGAGACACTATCACTTGTTTATAGGGATTCATCACACCAATTCATTTGGGTCTGAGACCCTATTGGCTATGCTAAAGGGATTCTTTCTCCCGTGGGGGATTTGTCCCACCATTACATGTATACGAGGACCTAGTTGATTTACAGTACTTTAGGTCAAGGACCCAATTAATTACCTGTGGATCCATACAGCCATACATAACCTGACTGTGTGCGGATGTACCCTCTGGGATTATTAGGGCTCAGGGGGTATATAGTCATAAAAACTAAGGCCTTACACCCATGTACAATTGAGCATTGGGTTCCATTGTGATTCTATCAGTTAGATTGAGTATGGGTGTACCTTCTGGGCTTATGGTGCCCAACTAGTGTATAGGCATAGACATTAGGGCTTTTGTAAGTATACAGACTTTGTACGACTCAATAGAGCTTGGAAATTTGGTTCTGGAAAGTTTTGGACAATGGTGACACATTTATGGAAGCCTTCATGGTCCACGTAGTGTTATACATATCATGTGGAGCCTCCTTGAAGTGTCCCATAGCCTTGTGTGGGCGTGACGGCCTTACTGTGGAGTTTGAGACAAAGGCATACCAAACTTAGAACCCAGATAGATAGTGTGAAGCCATACAGACTATGTGGTAGACCATATGGTAGCCTTGGGCTTGAGACTCCACAAGTTTAAGCCTAAGGTAAGTTGTACGGCCCTTCTCATGGACCGTGTAGTGCTTCATAGTATGTGAGTTCCTTTTGTATGGATTTTGGAATGAAAATTTTCTAAGTATTGGATCACCATCTCGAAACTTTATTGCGAAAATTTTTTCTAAGTGAAGTGGTACGAAGGAGTACACAGATCGTGTTTTTTTGGTACGGTCCATATAACCCTTTCGTATGGGTGCCTATATTGACTTTTTCTAAGTATGGAATTACTAGCTTGGACATTTGTCAAGTGGAATTTTTCTATGTTTTAGACCACGGCCAAGAGTATGGTCCATATGGTGCCTCATGGACCATACCCCGTGGGAGACCCCGTGTTTCTATAATATGATAGTGTGGCATATTAGATAAGTATATATCATTTTGGTTGGACCTAAGGATAATAAGGTTGTCAATAGGTGGTAATTTCAAGGACTTAAAGTTTTAAGACAAACAAATTCCCTAAATACACATTTGGGATTAAAGAAATGGCCCCAGTGGAACCTTTCCCTTTTTAGAAGGTTTAAATTAAGTTTTACTTTTCGTATGGGACTAAGAGTGTATAATTTTCTAATAATGAATTTTTAAAGGTTATTTTAGTAGCACAAAGGTTATACATTAAGTTTTGGAATCAAGAAAGTTGAAAGATAGAGGTTGGCCAAAGTTACTGTAAGTTTCATTAAGAAATTCTTCTTAAATTTTGGTCAAATGTGTCAAGTCATCTCCCAAAATATAAAGCATTAGAAGGTTTGTGACCTATCAAAATCGAAGATCTATGATCTAGTTTGCAACATAGCAAATCGCGTATCAAACCAACCTCAAAATAAAAAGTTATGACTGTCTTACTAGGAATGTCGGAGCAGGAAACCGGGTCATGGCCCGGGTCAATTCAACACACCTAGATGTGGGCTAATTTGAGATTTTTAAAGCTCAAATCAGTGCCATTTCGTCCCAAAACAGAACACAAAGTGAAGATAAAGTTCTGTCAAGGTCTCCAAGTTATTTATGTGAGTTTTTTCACATTTTTACTGTTAAAATTCATTCGCATCCCTAGAAATGTGTTCCTTACACTTTGCAATTATTTTCCCCTCCTATTAGCTATGTTTGGGTCTATTTTTAGGCTATAAGGAAATAGTGTTCCTGCTGGTTATTGTTGGTTTGCAGCTAGTCTATTTAGCTAATAATTTTGGGCTCCTTTACGGTCATTGTTTGCAAAGTTCTACGGATGTTTCCTCGCGTGAGTACTATATGGCGAGTTTGGTCATTAATGCTTAATTCTGAACTATTTATATTTATGTTTAGGTAGTGTATATATAGTGGTTGCAAAGCTTAGGACGTAAGGAACAACTTTCGTGAAGAGACTTTCGATTATTGGATGTTCATTGGAAAGGTATGTTAAGGCTAAACTCCGTCCCTCCTTTTAGCACAAAATCTGGAAAGTTTCCAAAAACGTCAAATGTGATATCTTACTATTTTGTTGCTAGAAAAACCTTCTGTGAAGGGCATTAGGATTGCAGTTGAGTTACGTTCATGATGGTATTAGGTTAACATTACATTCGTTTGCTTAGACTGGACATTCAATATCTATATATCATTTTGTTAGATTTCCTAGCTACTTATCCATTTGTTCGAGACGTTTCTCTTCTTGGTGTAGTCTCATCAAAATAAAAATGTATAAAATGCAGCAGATATAGTATTCCTAATGAGTCCTTCTTCCATACAAAAATATAATTGAAGCACTTAACAAGTGACGCGTTGATTTCCGAAAATCTCTAGCGTAATGGTCCCTATTTAAATTACTAATACACTTGATTTTGTTTAAATCCTTTCTTTTACTAATTGACATGGGACCACTTATAAGCATTATGTAAAGCACCTTTATGAACATTTTCAGAGTTAAGGTCTCATTCTAAATGTTGAGTTAAGCTGTCAAACTTATTCAAAAGTCACGTAAGATCCCATGAGTCATTTGTATATACTATGATAATGATTATGTTGTTATGAAGATAATTGTACCAATGAGCCAAGATTGGCTAAGTTTATGTTATGGCCCACAATGTGCATTCAATATTCATATCATATATGACACATTATGCATGGACTCTGAGCTATAATCAGAGGTATAGGGCCAATGATATCTATTTGCTACCAGAAAGGACCACCATTGCTAGCATTTGGTTGGGTATGTCATGTATTTGCATCTATATATATATGTATTCACGACATGCGATAATCGATCATACCATGTATATTTGGCCACTAGGATATTGATTGTTGGAGACTAAGGTTACTTTAGTTTTTGGTTACAGGTGGTATTTCTATTATCCTTTTTACTGCTATTATCTATGGTTTTACTTTCTGACTTACATACCAGTACATGTTTATTCGTACTGATGTCTCGTTGCCAGGGGAAGCTGTATGTTATTTTGTGCGTGCAGGTTCAGATAGGAACTCTGATCAACCCCTCCACTAGAAGCATAATTCAACTGTGAGTTGGTGTTATCCACCTCTTCCTGGAGCTTTCACAGGATGCTTACTTTTTGTTATATAATTGGGTATAGTCGGGGCCCTATCCCAGCAGTACTACTGGTTCTTTTAGAGGATATTGAGGACATGTTATTTTGGATTGGTTCTATTATGCCTTTCAGTCTCCAGTATAGGGTTGGCTTGTATATATAGTGTGTGCCTATACCTCTGTTGTTACAGCCTTGTCATCTAGCTAGTAATTTATCATTTTGGGTTACCTATCTTGATGTACTTGATTTGTTGTTTACAAGGTCATGACCCAAATGGTCCAAGCTTAGTTTTTCAGATGTTATGCAGCCTAATTTTCTTTTGGCCCCTAGTTTGGTTGACTAGCATGTTTAATGGCTTACTCTGAAATGACCCCAAAAAGTGCCCAAAAATGTGTCATAGAAATGCGTAGAATCATAATTAACATATATATCAAAATTTGTACGTCATATCAAAATCCAACTTGATATTCTTGTTCAGGGATTTAAATTGAGTGAAAAATGGCCCAACCCCCAATTTAATAGCAACTTTAGCAAAATTTGAAAATCGAAAAAATGTGATTTCCATAGATGATCTGCGCCCCTGGTGCGACACGCCAAGGGCATGCTTCTATGTACTTTTGTAGCCAATTTTCTCTCTTGATCCAAGACTATCGGGTCTTGGGCCTAAGTGTTCCCAAATGTGAAAATACCTATACTTAGCCATATTTCACCCTCATGTCATCCAAGACATTCCCCAATACTCATTCAAACACATAGCCAAAGCTTTCTCTCCAAAATTAAGTCCCAAAACTCATCCAAATCTTAAGGTTCTCATTCAAGCTTCAAGTCTCCATCTCCAATCTTCATTAAGCTATTCTCCAAAGCTAAGGTATTTGGGTTTCTTTCGTGAGTTCCTTTCATTCATGATGCCCAAGTTTTCTTTACCTTAAATTTGCATGATTTAAAGTTGATTTACTCATGAGTCTTACTTATTATAAAATTCACTATATAGTATGATGGATTTATTGAATTGTGATTGTTTTAGCATGTTTTGAGCTATCAATCTAAGATATATTGCTTAAGGATGTTACCAAGTACTGATTGATGGTTTTACATTGGATTTTCTTGCATGATTTCATCCCTAAATTGCATGGATTTACACTAGCATGACACACCCACAAAGTGTTCGATAAAATATTTGGTTATGGTTTTCTTGAGGAATTGAATGCCCAATGCATGTCTTATGAGTTGAATGACTATATGATGATGCAAGGAATGTATGTATATGATTTTCCCCTATATAGTGTTGGAATGTGACCATGCCCTACTCGTGGGTTGCGCATCAGTTAACCATGCTGAGGCGTTTGTACCTTGATAACCATGTCGAGGGGTTCATATCTCAGTCACCATATGTATTAGAGCGCGATGATCTACTAACCCTGCAAGGGGTTTGTACCTTGATAACAATATTCAGGGGGTTTGTACCTCGGCCACCAAAGATGGTATGGTGCGATGATCCATTAACTAATTGATGGGGTTGGTACCTCAATCTCCAAGGGTGGTAGGTACGACGATCCGCCAATATGATATTGGTCTCTTCTTACAAATGTATGATGTTATATATAAGCATGATTTACTACATAGTATCTCTTATGCATGCCATATGGTTATATGTTACTCGTTGCCTATGCTTATGCATATCGATTATGTTACTTATCTCTTGTTGCATTGCATCCTATATACTTATTATATTCAAACATACTAACGCATACTCCATGTCCACATGATGCCACCATGTAAGAATCGGATCCCCGCTTGAGCATCTCCACCCACATGACTAGTATGATTTCACTCAAGCTTGTTGGTGAGTCCTTCATTCCGCGGACGTTGCTTATTTTCTCATGCTATGTTCTAAAAATACCTTTATTTTATGTAAATATTGATTATGAGGGTGAGACCAGTTGCTTGTCTTGTCCCCCACTCTTATCTGAGTATTAGAGGTGTTATTAGACATGTCTTGTCTAATATTATGAGCTTTGACACTCTCTTGACTCTTGGTAACAACATGAATGATGTCCCTTAGCCTCGGTTATCCCTATTTCCACTCATTTGTTGATGTTTTACTACTTCTGTGACTAAGGATGTGTAATGATGTTCTAAAAGGCTTGCTTGGGGTCCCTTCGGGTTCCCCTTGCGTCGTGTCATGCCTACGCCCTAGGCTTGGGTCGTGAAAAAATTTATATTAGAACACTCGGTTCTTAGAACGCTATGTCATGCTATAAAAGTTGAAATAAGGTTTTCCCCCTAATGATTATCCTTTGCTATGCTAGATATGCCTAACACAAGATGTGTTGGTTCTTATAAGGTGATTTAGAGGGTTGGCAAGGTAGCTTATGAGTTGAAGTTACCTAGTGAAATGAATTTCGTTCATTCGGTGTTCCATGTCTCTATGTTGAGAAAATGTACAGGTGATCCTAATGCCATTGTAACTCTTGATGTGGTGGGCATTGTTAAGGATAACTTGACTTATATGTTCCAGTGTGGATTTTGAATAGGCAAGTAAAGTGATTGAGGAACAAGGAAGTGACATTCGTTAAGGTCCTTTGCAATAATCAACAAGTCAAAAGTGCTACATGGGAGGCTGAAGCGGACATGCAAAAGTGGTATCCTTATCTTTTCCACTCCACTTAAGCATAAGATACTAATCCTAAGTCCCCTATGCGATTTTAAGTCTTAATTATTAGCCTTAAGCCATTGCATGCATTCATTTTTATATAGGCAAGGTTTTATGGTAATTTTGATGTACATATTGAGACTTCTGAAAATCATGTTTAGATACATTTGTTGCATCCATGTTAGGCTATAATCTTCATGGCTACCTTCCTTGTCTATGTTTCTTTTACATTCGGGGATGAATGTTCCCAAGAGAGAATATTGTGACACCCTATAATTTTAAGCTCTTGTATATCTATGTTTTAAGCCTCATTTGGTTAGGTTGGGGGTGTATTAGGTTCATGGGAGACTCCTAAAAATTGAGTTTTGGGTGATGGTTTATGTAAGGGTCAAATTTAAACTAGCATAACTTTTATCACATTTAGAACTGGGTAGTTCATGATATGTCAAATGAAAGTCCTTTGAGTTAGCTTTGCAACGCACTTGGTTTCACCTCATTCTAAGGTTGGATGAGGGAGTTATGATCATTTTCGTAAGACCCTCCTGTGCAGTGATGTCACAGGGACAATACGGGCAATGGTGGCTTTTATGGGTCGTGTGAGGAATGTGAGGCTAGGAAAAACCATTTTGAGCCTAAGGCATGGACCACAACCAGTGGCATGGGTCATGAGGCGTACCACTGGTCGTGAGGAGGGGCATGAAGGTAGTAAGGGAGGTTTGGTATGCATGGAGGTGAGTTTGAGGCCAAGGCATCGACCATGACCACCCACACAGATTGTGGTAGTTGGCACAGGTTGTGGCCCTTGGCTTGGAGCTTGGGTAACATTTTCCAGCACCACGAGCCTGCACACGGGCCATGAGGCTCCACACGACCCGTGGAGGCCTCCGTGGTCATGATGAGATGTCTTTTTCCAAATGATTTCTGACTTCAATTTTTGGACTAAGTAACTCATCACGGGTAATTCACACAACCCATGGAGTTCCACATAACCCGTGGGACCTTCCATGGGGAAACACTTTGCCAAATTTTCGATCCATTCACTAATGGCATTTTTGTAAATGCTAATTACTCTAATGCGCTTTTTAGACTTCTAATGTTATCTTAACCTTCCTAAAAGACCTAAATAAGGTTCCAATGGATCAAAGTCATTACTCTCATCTCAAAATAAACTCTTTTGTTCACTAAAAAGCCTCTATCAAGTTCCAATTCAATTTCAAGGAAACCCAAGAATTGGATTCAAAGGTCATTTCCAAACCTCCATTTCCACCCAATCTCAATTCCAAGCAACTCTAGACTTAAGGTATGTGGGTTTCTTTCATGAGTTCCTTTCACCCATGATAACCAAGCCTTCTTTAACTCAAATTGCATGAGTTAAATTTGAATTACAAATGGGTCTTGATTATTATGAAATTCATTACATACTAAGTAAAAACTATGTGAAATTGTGATTGTTTGCTATGTTTTGAGCTATAAAACCTTGATCTATTGTAAGATTTAGGGAGGTATCTTGATATATGTTTCTTTAGGGTATTGTAAGGTGTTGATTTATGATTTTATAATGGATTTTCTTGCATGATTTCATCTTAATATTTCATGCTCTTATACTAGTATTACACACCCTCTAAGTGTTTGATGAAATGTTCGGATGTAGTTTCTTGAGGTGTTGAAGGTCCAAAGCATGAGATATGATATAATTTACTATATGATGATAAAATGAGCTTATCTACATGATATACTCTATATATAAGTGTTGCATTAGACCATGCCCAATCTAGGGGGTCTAAGAACCTAGATAATTGAGATGGAGGCTTGTACTTCTCAAACGAGGAAAGGGTTCATACTTCTTCACCTAGGTGATAGGGTGGCATTATAACTAACCAAGATGGGAGTTTGTACTCATCAACCAAAGGAAGGGTTTGTACTTCTCCACCTAGGTGATGGGGCAGCATTTTCACAAACCGAGTGAAGGGTTAGTACTTCACCATCTAAGTGATGGGGCGGCATCATCACTAACCTCAATGGCTTTATACCTTGGAAACCTAGCTTTGTCTATTCTTCACATATGATACTTTATATGAGAATGAGTTATTTAAGCATGTTGTACTTATGCATTGTTCATACATGTCATCTTGCTATAATATGCTCATTATTGCCTATTTCTATGCATTTTGATCATGATGTCAATTTCCTGTTGCATTGCATCCCATAGACTTAGTGCATTCAAACTTACTAATGCATATTCTTATCTACATGATTACACTATGTAGGAAATGGTGCTCAAGTTGATCATCCTCCTTCTCCACGTGGTAAGAAGGTCCTTGTCATAAAGTCAGTTTCGGTTGTAAATGAGTTCTTTGATATCTTTTCAAATAATCTTCTTAGTGTTCCTCCCGAAAGGGAAATAGATTTTGGTGTAGATCTCTTTTCCGATACTCAACCCATTTCTATTCCTCCTTACTTACTATATGGCCCCGACGGAGTTAAAAGAACCATTAAGGGACTTGTTGAAGAAGGGATTTTGTTAGGCCTAGTCAATCACCTTGAGGTGCACTAGTGTTATTTATGAAAAAGAAGGATAGGTCTCTTAAAATGTGTATTGACTATCGACAACATAATAGGGTCACCATCAAGAATAGGTAACCTCTTCCAAGGATTGATGATTTGTTTGACCAATTGCAAGGGGCTAGCTAATTCTCTAAGATTGATCATCAGTTCAGGTATCACCAAGTGAAGTTGAGGGAGTGTGGTATTCTCGAGATGGTCTTTTGGACTAGGTATGGGCATTATGAATTTGTTATTATGTCTTTTGGGGATAACAATGCACCGACCATCTTCATGGACCTTATGGATATTATCTTCAAACCCTACCTTGATTCATTTTTTATGGTATTCATTGATGATATTTTAATCTATTCTCGTGGTGAGAAGGAGCATAGGGCTCATTTGAGGGTTGTGTTGCAATTATTGAGGGAAGAGAAGTTATATGCTAAGTATGAGAAGTGTGAATTTTGGTCGAGGGAGGTTTCCTTCCTAGGAAATGTGGTGTT
>JAOTQJ010041236.1:0-15166 GCA_025642045.1 Solanum sejunctum
CAAAAGGTGCAACAACTTTCTGCACAGAATCTGTCCAACAAATTTCAGCAGTGCAGCTAGCATCTATTTCGTGTTTTCATGATAAAACTATACTAAATACACAACTATAATTACTTAACTTTGCCTTTAAGGTGTATAGACTCCTTATGAACCCTAAAGAAGTCGTTTGTCTGCTTTACAAGGTTGAGAAAAGTTGACAAAAAGTAGAGAGAGCAATCTGGTTTTTTTGTGTGTGTTTTTAAGTGAACTATAACTTGTGGAGCAGTTTTGGAGCCCTTTATATAGGGATATTATGCCGACTCTCTCTTGACTTATTGAAAATCGTATAACACACATAATAATTTAGCTTACCCACTAGCTTGACCGTCAAAGTTGGGCCTTTTTGGAGCACCAACTTGATGGACTTGGGCTGCCAAAGTTTCAGCTTTCACTTACTTAGGTTTGGGCCCAATTTGCTAAGTGTTTTGTATTGTCTTTGGGACCTTTTTAATACCTCTATTAGGATTATCTTATAGTCCATTTATGATGCTAAAACGTGTGCCAAAGGTCCACCATTAATATGGACTTTATTCATAATCGAACTTGGATAATTTCGACATCGAGCCTTGTCTCCATTTATTTCGCAATTTTGAACTAAGCAAGTAGGTGACTCACCCACTAGCTTCTAAGTTCTACAAGAACCTCAATTATTTTACTTCATTTAAGTCTATAATTTCCTTAACTCACGACAAAACATGTATACCCTCGATCCCCTTAAGCGTTAGACGCACATACAGCCCATTAACACGAGATTCAAGCACTTTTAAAATTTAGTGTCAATTGATCCAAATCATGTCATGTTTCATTTGAATTGTGCCAATATTGTAAGGTGTGGGGTGTTACAATTATGGTATACTTTCTTAAAAGCATGTTAAATGTGGAAACCCCTTATAATATGTGTAGAAAGTGCATAGGTACAAGTTGGTTCTCTCGAGCCTTATCGGCAAAAGGTGTCAGTCCACCTTAGTAGGACTTTGGGTGTGACAATGTGGTATCAAAGCGGGTTATCCTAGGGAGTATACAAAGTCGTATCTATGTAGAGTCTTATTTATTGATGTGTTGTGCACCATATTTATAAGCAGAAGGCTACGTGGCATTTAGGAGTTGTTACTTTCTTTTCATTCTTTAGATCATGCCATAAACATATGTGTAATAGATGGATCATGTCTAACCTCTAAATTGTTTTGTATAGGAAGTATGCCAGAAATAAGGAAAAATAAAGGAAAAGGGAAAGAGGTAGAAGTGGTAGCGGTATGCCCAGTCAAGTGAAATATTGAAATAAGGATAAAGATGAGTCTCTGTCAAAGATATCTCTAGCTCCTCCAGCACCTAATGAACCAAGAAGTAGTGAAATTAACGTAGAACCACCTATTGATGCTAACGTGCAGGATTTGGGAAATGCAATCCAATTATTGACATGTATAGTCGTGGACAAGGTCAATGACAGGAAGGTACAGCTATAAGTGCAGGTGGTGCGAATAGGGCAGCTAGCACAAAGATATGTGACTTCCTTAATTTGGATCCTCCATCCTTCACTGGGTCATATACTAACGAAGATCCCCAAGACTTTATTGGTTAGATCCAATACACTTTAGATGTTATGCATGTGAGTGGTACAAAAGTTGTTTAGTTAGTAGCATATAGATTGAATGGTATGGCTATATTGTGGTATGAAGCTTGGAAGCAATCTAAACATACAGGTGCACCTGCAACTACCCGGAAGGAGTTCAGAGAGGCATTTCTTCATCATTACTTGCTATTAGAAATTTGAGAGGCCGGTGTAGATTAGTTCTTGAATCTTCACCAAGGGAATATGAGTGTGAGGGAGTATAGCCTCTAATTTAATTCCCTGGCCAGGTATGCTCCTAATGTAGTTGCTATTATAGCAGATAGGGTTCACCGATATGTGGATAGATTGGATATGTATCTAGTCATAGATTGTACCACTGCTTCCTTGAATAAAGACATAGATATAGCAAGGATACATGCTTTTGCATAAAAACTAGAGGACCAGAGGCAAAGGAGAAGGATAGAAGAATTAGAGAGGGGGTAGTCCTAGAGGGCTAGATCTATGGGGCAGTTTATACCATCCAAGGTTAGCTTAGGGATTGATTTTCTAGTAGACCACCTAGACCATCATCCTCATACTCTACAGCCAGTACTCCACCACAACTTCAAAGGTCTAGAAGTAATCAGTTTGGTCAACCAGGTGAGGGACAAGGTGCACGAATAACAGGATATTCAGAAGACCACCAAATGACTCCTAAGAGGCCTTGTAAATAGTGTGGCAAAAGTTATTCAGGTATATGTTGTGTTGGGACAGATGCTTGTTATTGGTGTGGTGCACCCGGGCATGTGATGATAGATTGCCCGAGGAGACATATGGGTGATATAGCATAATATACTATGTCAGTTGTTGCATCATCATTATCAATTCCTCTATTAGGTAGGGGTCAGAAAGCACCTACAGGTCATGGTAGAGGTGTTAGAGAGGAAGCTAGCTCTAGCAGAGTCTAGAATTGCACTTATGCTCTGGGGAGTCGGTAAAATTTGGAAGCTTCACCCGATGTGGTCATAGGTACAGTGTTCGTCTTTTCACATAATGTATATGCATTAATTAACCCTGGTTATACACTATCATATATCACTCCACTAGTTGCTGGGAAGCTTAAGAGAATTCCTAAATTATTGAATAAACCATTTGAAGTGTTTATGCCAACCAGTGAATTTATTATGGCTAGAAGAGTTTATTATGATTGTGTATTAACTGTTTGTGACCGTGACACATTTGCTGACCTTATTAAGCTAGAAATGGTGAAATTCGATGTTATAATGGGTATGTATTGGTGAGCTTCTTGCTATGCCACCGTGGATTGCCGTACTAAGAGAGTGTACTTCCACTTTCCAAATGAGGCAGTTCTTAAATGGGAAGGTAATGTTAGGACACCAAAGCAGAGGTTTATTTCTTATTTTAAGGTAAGAAACATGATATTTAAGGGATATATATGTCATTTAGTTAAAGTAAGAGATATGGAGACAGAATCACAAGCTCTTGAATCAGTTCCAGTAGTGAATGAATTTGTTGATGTGTTTTCTGAAGTTCGTGTAGGTTTAGCTCCAGAACAAGAAGTAGATTTTGGTATTGACTTACTTCCAGGCACTCAACCTATTTCCATCCCTCTATATAGATTGGCCTTGGCAAAATTACGTGAATTAAAAGTGCAGTTAAAACACCTTTTGGAGAAGGGTTTTATAAGACCTAGTATGTCCCCATAGGGTGCACCAGTGTTATTTGTATGTAAATAGGATGATACTTTGAGAATGTGTATTGACTATCGACAATTGAATAGGGTGACAATTAAGAACAAATAACCCCTCCGTAGGATTGATGATTTATTTGATCAGTTACAAGGTGCCAAATACTTTTCAAAAATTGATCTGAGATCAGGTTATCACCAAGTGAGGGTGAAGGAAAAAGATATACCTAAGACAACTTTCAAAATATGCTATGGTCACTTTTGAATTCGTTGTTATGTTATTTGGGCTAACGAATGCACTAGTAGTTATTATGGATCTGATGAATAAGGTATTTAAGCTATTCTTGGATGTGTTCATGATAGTATTTATAGATTATATTTTGATATATTCAAGAATAGAAGAGGACCATGTAAATCACTTACGACAGGTGTTAGAAGTTATCCGTGATTGACAGTTGTATGCTAAGTTTTCTAAATGTGAATTTTGGTTAAAATCAGTGGTATTGTTGGGTCATATTGTATTCGATAAAGGAATAAGGATTGATTCACAAAAGATAGAGGTTGTTAAATATTGGCAAAGGCCATCAACACTCACGGAAGTTTGGAGCTTCCTAGGCTTAGCAAGTTATTATAGAAGTTCGTTGAAGGTTTTTCTTTTATTTTTGCACCTTTAACAAAGTTGGCACATAAAGCAGCCAAGTTCCAATAGAATGATGTATGTGAAAAGAGCTTCCAAGACCTGAAGATTACGCTAACTTCTACACCGGTTCTAGTAATTCCAGAAGGCACCAAGGGGTATGCAGTGTATTGTGATGCTTCAGGAGTTGTCTTAGCGTATGTACTGACAAAGCATGGTAAGGTAATTACTTATGCCTCTAGACAACTACTACCGCATGAGAAAAACTATCCAACACATTATTCTGAGATTGCAGTAGTTGTATTTGCTCTGAAAATATAGCGCCACTATCTATATTGGGTTCACATTAAAGTATATACTGATAATAAGAGCCTGCAGTACATTTTTAAGCAGAAAGACCTAAATTTAAGGCAGGCAAAGATGGCTAGAGATAATAAAGAATTATGACGTTGATATACTATACCATCCGAGGAAAGCAAATATGGTTGTCGGTGCTCTGAGTCGTAAGGCAATCTAAAGTATAAGTGATCAGACCATCGTAAATTAAGTAATGGCTAAAGATCTATATCAATGAGCTAGTTTGGGAGTTCACCTTCTTGAAACCCCAAAAAAAGGGGTTGTTGTGCATAATGCTACAAATTCTTCAATGGTAGTAGAGGTGAAAGAAAAATAGTTTGAGGATCAGGTTCTACGACGACTTAAGGAAAATGTGAGTCAGGTATTTTGAAAGGCTTTGAACTTGCACAAACTAGAGTACTTTATTGCCAAGATAGATTATGTGTGCCTGATATCAATGGAATAAGAAGGACAATAATAGAAGAAGCCCATCATTCAAGGTATTCCATTCATCCAGGATCAACTAAGATGTATCATATCTGAAGGGAATGTATTGATGAGGAGCCATGAAAAAGGACCTTGCAGAACTTATGGCTCAATGTCTAAATTGCCAATAAGTCAAGGTAGAGCACCAAAATTCGGGAGGTTATATGCAGTGTATAGAGCTTCCAACATGAAAGTGGGATATGATCAATATGGATTTTGTTACTGGGTTGCCTCGCTCGGTTTAAAAGTTTAACTCCACATGGGTAATAGTTGATAGACTCACAAACTTAGCACACTTTTTGCCGGTTGAAAGTGATTATACAGTTGAAGAGTATGCAAGATTATACCTCAAAGAGATAGTTAGGCTATATTGGGTCCCAATATCTATTATATCTGATCGGGGAGCTCAATTCACTGCAAAATTTTGGAAATCATTCCAAAGGAGTTTAGGGACACAAGTGAATTTGAGTATAGCTTTCTACCCTTAGACAGACGGTGAAGTAGAATGCACTACTCAAACACTTGAAGATATGTTGCAAGGTTGTACATTGGACTTTAAAGGTAGTTGGGTAAACCACTTGCCACTTATTGAGTTTGCCTATAATAATAATTGTCACTAAAGTATCAAGATGGCACCTTATGAAGCTTTGTATGGAAGTAAATGTAGGTCACCAATTGGATGGTTTGAAGGGGGTGAAACAGCCTTGCTTGGGACAGATCTAGTACAACAAGCCACAAAAAAAGTTAGAGTAATACAACAACGGCTAGAAACAATCCAAAGTCTTCGCAAATCATATGTGAAGCTAGGAGGAGAGGACTAGAATTCTCAGAAGGGGATTGGGTATTTTTAAAGGGGTCTCCGATAAAAGAGGTTATTAGATTTGGTTTGTTTATGATAAACAAGAGAACTAAGCTAATATTACTTGTGCTAGAATTTTGGACAGCATGTGTTCTAAGGATTGTTGTACATTTTTCCTATTTATTAAGAGGCTTTTGTGTTCTTGGTTGGCTGGATTACAGAGTAAGACTTATGATTTTAATGAGGTTTAGTTTGGTAGTGATGTAACCAGGCTGTTTCAACACTGTTATAGTCCACAAAAATGACTTATTGTAGGTTATCTTAATTGTCTTCTTAGATAAACTTATGGGCTGATGATCAAGGATTGTTGTTTCACGACTTCTAACTACTTTGGGACTATTTATGGATTGTTGTAAACTAGTTTAACATGTAAAAATATTGGATACACTTTGATTAAAGTTGAAATAGGTTTCGTATTGTTGACATCAAAGTGTAGCGAGGGGATATAATGTTATGTTGCTTATTTCTATATTATGAAGAATTATTATATATTCTATTTTATGGGTTGTTGTAAGACTGTTATGGCACTAAAACAGGCTATACATGATATGTTTATGAGAATGTGTATAGAAAATATGATTTGAGGTGGAAAGATTGAAAGAATACGCTTGGGTTGATAATTGCATGCTTGCTACTCGTGTGTTGTTTTCTTTTATAAGATTGGGCTGCTAAGATGTATCCATTCACTGCTAAAACTAGTTTTATCACCTGCAGTATTATACATAAATATTTAGAGGACATGAATGTTATTTCAAGGTAATAGCGAGGCCACACAACAAGGTATGTAAGGCTACACGATTTCGTATTACATTGGCATGAAATCTAGATCCTTCCTTGGCACATAAAGGCACTTACTAACTCCGACATGACTATAATAATTGTGTACTCACTATTTTAAATGTTCATATTCTCCCACACATGGTCATCTTCAAATCTACATACATATTTGGGTACCAACATATATGAGGTCCTTTTTGCTAAATAAAGTTCATGAGTTGTTTCATCTCCTACGCATTTTTTTATTTGCATAACCTACTCTTTTCATTGTAATATTGTCCTGTATAGTTCTTTACATGTCACATGCTATATTTATGGTCCTACAGCTCTAATATTATGAACACCAAAAGAATCATCTAAAAATTAATTGAAAGATAAAGTAAAGTAAGTTGTTTATTGATGGGTGGTAGCCCTAGGGGTGGAAGAATCACCTAGCAGGGGTCGATCCCATTACGGGGGTAGCCCTGGGGTGAAAGGAAAATCCTAGCATGGGTCGATCCCGCTATAGATTTACCACTAATTAGCTGGTCATTTGTATTACATGTTGTGCATAGATTATACAGTAAAGTAAAGTAATAAAAAGAACATAAAGTACATCATTCCATAACATGACTAAAGGTATTCTCTTATCTTTACACTAGTGAATTATTTTATTTGAGTTCTTACTTCATATATAGTATCTACTACCTTACATATTCAGTACACTATCTCGTAGTGATGTCCCTTACGAGGGACCTACATTTCATGTTGTAGGCACAGGTGCTAGTAGATCTCCCCAGTAGAAGTACAGGATATCCAGCTGTTGTTACTATGCGTCAGATTGCTTTGGGGTTTTATGTGTCTAGAGCTTATATATTTCTGTATTGTATAGTTAGTCAAGGCAGGTCCTGTCCTAACCCTTATTTGATAATGTTCCTTATCTAGTTTGTTGACAATGTAAAGTAAAGTGTGGTCATGTCTCGTACTTTAGACATCGTGGCTCCAATGGCCTAAATATATGCATTTCCTTTTAGCTTGTTATTACTGTCTACTTTCTTAAAAGCATGTTGAGTATGGAAACCCCTTATAATATTTGTAGAAAGTGCATGGGTACAGGTTGGTTCTCCCAAGCCTTATCGGCAATGGGTTTCAGTTTGCCTTAATAGGACGTTGGGCGTTAAAAACTTATCCAATTACTATGGTATAAATGACGGGATAAGTTATCCTACACTTGTCAATCAAACAACAAACCAAAATTTTATCCCTTCACTATTTTTTATCCTATCACTATTTTTTTCCCTCATACCAAATGACCCCCTAGGGTTCTATTCTAAGGCTTTATTCAAGCCTAAAATGACAAAGGGTTTAATGGAATAGAGACTACAATAGACAAAAATGCCCCTCATTAAAATTGTTGTTGGAGTCTATGGAACCCCATCTACAAGTCATAGATCGTTCTACGAGCGTACAAAGCCTCTCGTAAAACAAAGGGATTTGAAATTAACTCACTAGAATTTACCACGAAATCCCTCTCTACAAGCCGCAAAGCATTTTATGGGTCATAAACTCCTTTCTTAAATAAGGGAGTCTAGAAACTTCAGTTACTGGAATTTATCACGAAACATTCTCTACGAAATGTGACATATTTTATGAGTTGTATACCATTTCGTATATACAGGCCTCAAACTTAAAAAATTTCACCAAGTTGTTTGGGTTTTTTTGAGTCCCATTCTATGAGTCATAAACCTTCTACGAGTCATAAATTGCTCTCGTGAACCTTTCTCTGCAACCTTTCTCAGCAACCTCTACATATTCACTCTAGATCAGGTATAAGGAATTTGGGGGTGTACAGTAACACTCATATACTTGAAATCAAATACTATAATTATTGTGATAATTTTGTTCTTGATTATTATTTTCTCGATGGGAAACTTATCGTCTACAAATTCTGGCATACCCAATGGGACAATCTCTATCTCTTATCTCAACTTTTCAAGCATCAAATAATATTCAAATGGCTTCCAAAAATATCAATTCCCAATCAAGTTTCTAAGATACTGACTCCAAGTTTTCTGCTAAAGTAGAGGAAATTCTTGGTTTTACTTTTGAAAGTTCTGAAATTGTTACGAGGAGCAAGGACACTGTGCTAGTAAAACAAATACTTCAAGTGTCGTCCATAAAAATTACTATTTTGGGATCTTCAACTCAAAAAGGAGAAAGATCCTCTACAAATGCTTTAGATGGAGGAAGTAGTATTGCGAAAAGGATTGAAAGGGCTTAGCTTTGCTTGAGCTTCGTAGATCCAAGAACTCCACCACAAAGAAAGACTTGCATGAGGTGAACCCTTTGAAGATCAACTTCAACAAGAACTCATGCTACTCCATGACATCATCAATCATCATGAAAGTAATAGTAACTGATGCTTCTTCAATGGAGGAGCAACTAGTAAGCTTGACTAAAGCAATTGAAGGCTTGACAAAGTGCGTGCATGAATAAGATACTAAACTTTTCAAGGTGATAATTAAAATAGATAACATGATTGAGAGATGATCAAATCAAGCACCTATAAAGCTTCCTAGAATTCAAGACAAAGGAAAGACTTGCATAAAGCAAACAAAGACCAAACAGAGTAATCTCTCCACTGAAGATTTGATTCCTATTGATTAATTGAAGGACTTAATCATAGAGACTATCGAAGATAAATCTAAATCCTCATCCAAATTTTCCCTCACGTATGCAAATACATACACATATAGGATTAATAATTTGGAGATGCCTAAGGGTTATCAACCTCCTAAGCTTCAACAATTTGATGTCTAAGGAAATCCAAAACAATATTTAGCACATTTTATTGAAACTTGCAATAATGCTGGAATGTATGGATATTATCTCGTCAAATAATTCGTTCAATCTTTCAAACAAAATGCCTTTGATCGGTATACAAATCTAAAACCTGGTTCTATAGATATTTAGGAACAATAAGAGCAAGAGTTCCTCAATCGTTTCTATAGGACAAGACGTGTTGTTACTATGATCAAACTTACAAAGGTTCCCCAACGTAAAGTTGAGCTAGTAGTTGACTTTATCACTTGGTAGAGAAAGTTGAGTATCAATTGCAAAGATCGTCTTAGTAAAATTCCTAGTATTGAAATGTGCATCCAAGACATGAAATGGGATATTTATTATATCTTGCAAGGATTAAAGAGTAATACATTTGAAGAGTTAGCAACTCATGTGCATGACATGGAATTAAGCATGACTATAATAAAGGATCAATGGCCTCATGTCCATAGGCCTCAGGAAGATGAAGACATATAGAAGAACTCCAAAGTGGGGGCAAATCTGTGTTTGAAAATGACTTTGAAGTGTCTATGTATCGACTCTCCTTAACGCATGAGGATAAACTACAAGTTATAATTCTCCTTAATGCATTAGCTTAAACCGCAAGTTATAATGCTCCCAGACACATGAGACCACATAAGAGCTTTTCAAATTTAAGCTAAATCACAAAATTTGATAGTGCCATGACCCAAGCGTAGGGCTTAAAAGTGACATGGTGAATGGGGAACCCGAAGGGATCCCAATCAAGCCTCTTAATATATCATTACACATCCTTGGTCATTTAAGCAATAAAATAACAATAAGAGATAATAAAAAGGGAACACAGGGCTAAAGGATAGCTTATATATCATAAAACATCCAAACAATTTAGGAGAGTCAGCTTATAGCATCATTACATAACTTGTCCGACAAAAACTCTAAATATAAAACTTAATAGGGGCCTAGACAAGTAACCGAGGTCACCCTTATAGCCAAGCATACAATAAAGGAAAAAGAGTCTATACATGGCATAAATGAAGAGAAGTACGTCATCGAAGTTGAGGACTCACCAACTTGCTTTGAGAGATATCGCACCAGCCACATGGAGGAGGAGGATGATCAAATGGGGATCCAATTCGTACATGGTAACATCATTGAGGCATAGAGTATGCATTAGTACATTTATATGTACTAATTATGTAGGATGCAATGCAACAATAGATAGACAACATTGTCAAAATGCATAATTAGGCAATAGATGAAAATATAACAACATGGCATGCATGGATGTTACTTGAAGTAAACATGCTTATATATAGAACGTATTACATATTTAGGAATAGGACATCATCATGGATCAAGTAAACTTAGTATTTGGAATCCAAGGTAGACCACCCCTTAGAAGTGATTGAGGTACCAACCCCTCAATTGGTTGATGGCTTACCACCCTCATCCGAGGTAATTGAGGTACCAACCCCTAAATTGGTTGTGGCTTGCCACCCCCATCCGAGGCGATAGAGGTACCAAACCCTCAATTGGTTGAAGGACATGACCACACTCAGCTGAAAGTGATTGAGCTACCAATGCCTCAAGTGGTTGATGGCCATCCGAGGTGATTGAGCCATCACCACTCAACTGGGTATGGTCAACTCATAACATTATAGGTGCTTTTTTTGAAATCAACACATACATATCATCCTTTCATCATCATAAAGTCACTTAAGTCATATGGCAAGCATTAGGCCTTCAACAACTCAAAATACATTAACTGGATATTTTATCAAACACTTGGTAGGTGTGCAATGCTAGTGTAAAACTATGCAATTCAAAAGTGAAATCATGCAAGTAACTTCAATGTAAAATCACCCACCAATACTCAGTAATACCCTCATGTAATATATATCAAAACCTTTCATTAAATCGCAAGATAGATCTAAGATTCGTAACTCAAAACATGCATAAACAATCACACTTTTGCAAAACTCCAATATTATTCATAGTCAAATTCATAATAGACCCATAAGTAAAATCAACTTGGAAACATGTAATCTAGGTAAAAAAAGAAGCTTGGGCTCCATGGGTGAAAGTAACCAATGGTTAAGACCCATATACCTTAACTTGGAGAATTACTTAATGAAGATTAGAAGTGGAGACTTGAAGCTTGACTGAAATCCTTAAGATTTGGATGAGTTTTGGGACTTGAATTTTGGGGTGAGATATTTGTCTAAGCGTTTGAGAGAGTATTGGGGAATTTCTAGTATGATATGAAGTTAAAATATGGCTAAGTATAGGTATTTTGACGCATAGGAAGACTTAGGCCCAAGACTCAAAGGCATTGGACCAAACAACAAAATTGGCACCATTTTAGCATTGATCCACACCCTAGTCGCGCCGCACCAGGGGCACGAATCAACACTGGTAAGGAAATTTTGGGAAATTGAAATTATGATTCAATTGCTCTAAAATTGGGGTTAGACCCACCTCCTACTAAATTTTTCTCCTTGATCAAGAATATCAAGATGGATTTTTAATATCACATACGGATTTTGAGATATATGGAAACTACTATTTTTGGCACTACCGAGGCACATTTTCAGGTACTTTTTGGGGTTGTTTCAATATCTTTTCCTTAGGAATATTAATCCCTGAATGTCAAAGAAACATACAAAAGAACAGTAATCATGAACAAATCAGCCCCCAACAAGAATGCAACAATGCACTTAAACACTATTTTCAAAAATCTCAATCTAAGTGTTAAAATCACAATGAACTTTGTCAATATAAACATGAATGCATGCAAATGATATAGGGTCTGAAATATAAGACTTGAAATCACATGGGGGACTCAAATTTAGTACCTTAGGCTTGAGTTGAATGGAAGAGATAAGGATATCGCTTTTGCATGTCCGCTTTGGCCTACCATGTAGCATTTTCAACTTGTTGATTCATCCAAAGGACCTTAATGGAAGCAACATTCTTGTTCCTCAACCTCTTCACTTGTTTATCCAAGATCTCTACTGGAACCTCTTCATAAGTCAAGTTGTCTTCAATAACACTAGCAACATCCAATAGGACAATAGCATTCGGATCACCCACATATTTTGTCACGACCCAACCTAGGGGCCGTGATTGGTGCTGGTAGGGCACCCAGACATACACTATACAGAATTTCTATTCACAACAACTAAGGAATTTCTTGAAATGTTGACAGAGTTTCCTCTATTTTTCTGACTAGCCTCACCTGCAAACAGTGAACCTAATAGTACCAAACATCACTATATGATCATATATATATATATGCGGGCCGACAAGGCCACCGCTGCGGCAGAGCCGCCCAACAAACATATCATACAAACAAGATCATACCAACATAATTTCCCACACTCACATGTATCCATAGACCTCTATACACAGAAACTAGATCACAAGACGGGATAGGGCCCTATCATACCCTCGAATATATAAAATGCAAAACACAAAAAAAGTACGTGTACAAGTCTATACCAAATGATCTGATCCTGATGCAAGGGAGCATTTCAATGGTGGGCGAAAGTCCTAAGAAGACGACACTCTAACCTGTTTGTCTGTACTTGCAGGCATGAACGCAGCCCCCAAAAGGAGGGGGTCATTATGAAATACGTACTAAGTATGTAAAGCGGAAAGTCCAAAATGTAGTGAGAGTAATAATCTAAATAAGAAAACATAAAAGTCAAACCTGTATGTAAACATCAAAATATTTATTTATTCAAACATCAAAATAACGCACATCGGATGGGAACAATGGCGACCTCCAAACTCATGCCATACCACAGCATAACACCAGAAGTTTCAAATCCCCAAAATCTCTAACGCAAATCCCAACTGTAATAGAGGATAGGTGAACTAGGGCGACGCGCCAAGCGTGCACGTATCATAATCCATAAAGGTCATCATGCCCATTTATGGAGCCGAGGCGACGGTGCCATGCACTCTTGTGAGTCGGGGTGAACTCGACCCAGCACTCACATGTCATGATGCCAGCTCCTTATGTCTCCAAACTAAGCGAAGCCGGTCCATGGGTAAACCGACCCGCCGTATCCAACTTACTTCAGAATATATATATACATCTAATTATATATGCGCATGAAATATCTAACTCGAGAACCAATGAACGAGGTCAAACGAGCACGAACAGAGTTGTGAGAATCATATGCACAAAAACTGGTTTCAAACACTTAGCAATACGCAAAACGTTCACTTTTGAAATCAAGTAGCTATTATTTTCTGAGATTTTGCCAAAATTGCTCAAAATTATATTTAGAGGGAAATTTTGGAACAAATTGAACCTATAGCTTTCCAATTCTCTAATTTCCGTTAAATTAACACTATTCATGGGTTCAAAACTCTAAAATTTAAGACGAAGTAAATTCATCGGAAGATTGGCCAATCCAAACTAGCTCCAATGTAAAGTCAATCCAAACTTAGACTTCCGGACGTTCAACGTCTACACAATTACAATAACACCAACGATTAATATCTATATCGTACCTTAATTCCTAACTTTTCGTTCTAGATTTATGAAAATTTCAGCAGCATTTCCCCTTAAAATACATCGCCCCGAGAATTCAACTCAGCTCAAATAATCAATAAACAACAACAACAACAACCCATATCATCAACAAACCTTTTCCAATACCACCACAACATCAAAACGTCGCAAAATGCTATTGTAACTTAAATAGCAAAACAGGGCAGCAGTGCATCAAACTCATATCTACCATATTCAAGCTTACCGATATACTCCAAAAACCACAATACATCACCCCAACACCCAACGGAAACCCCCAACGCCAGAACGTAATATTATACCATCGACGGGACTCCAATTTAAGATAACGTTCATATATTTATTTGAATCATTTTCTAACACTTCCATATTAATGATCTCCCACTTCTAAGTCGGAATCTCCATTCCCTGCAGCAACCCTCCAGGCTTCTAGTGTTCTGCCTTCACTTGCTGACAGTTCGGTCATTAGGCAATAAACTCTGCTATATCCCGTTTCATACCATCCCACCAATACAAGCGCTTGAGATCATGATACATCTTTGTTGACCCAGGATGAATAGAATAACAGACATGGTGTTCTTCGCCCAAAACCTGCTGTTGTAGCTCTGCAACATTTGGTACATATAATCTACCTCTAAACAATGAGATCCCATCAGGAGAAAGCTCGAACGGGTTTTGCTCCTGCTTTTGGGTTGTATCCCTATATTGAACTAGGCTACGATCTTCATATTGCCTCCGCTTAATCTTGGCTACAATAGAGGATTCAGCTATGCCTCGGACAGTGACTCATGTGTTACTTGAATCCGCCACTCGAACTCCCAGACTAGCTAACTGTTGGATCTCCCCGATTACCTCTTTTTTCTCCAAGGGTGAATCAGCTAAACTGCCCATGAACTTGCGACTAAGCGCATCTGCTATGACTTTTGCTTTTCCCGGATGGTAGAAAATATCAATATCATAGTCCTTCAATAATTCTAACCACCACCGCTGCTGCAAGTTTAGCTCCTTCTGCTTAAATAGATACTAGAGAATCTTGTGATCAGTAAAAATATTGGCATAAACACCATATAAATAGTGCCTCCAAATTTTTAAAGCGTGGATCACCGCAGCTAATTTTAAATCATGGGTAGGGTAATTCTGCTCGTGCTTCTTAAGCTATCGGGAAGCATAAGCTATTACTTTGTCACGCTGCATTAATACACATGCCAAACCCACACGGGAAGCATCACAATACACCACATACCCATCCGGACCATCAAGCAGTGTCAGAACTAGAGCTATAGTCAACTTTTCCTTCAAAGTCTGAAAACTGCGCTCACAGGCATCGAACCACTAGAACTTTGCCCTTTTTAAGTCAGCTTTGTCAAAGGTGCTGCAATGGAAGCAAAGTTCTCTACAAATCTCCTATAATACCCAGCTAGCCCAAGAAA
>JAOTQJ010041264.1:0-15166 GCA_025642045.1 Solanum sejunctum
TTATGAATCAGGTGGTAGCTGTAGGGGTTTGATTGGAGTGTTGGGAGTACCGGTGTTCTATACTACTTAATTCTGTGTTTATTAGTTCACTTGCTGGGTACCGCGTATTTGGTACTCGCCCCTCTTGCTACAATATTTTTGTATTTTACGAGCCCGGATCATCGTGATACTCTCTCTATTGGTACTTGTCTGAGGCTCTTTATGGAGGTTGCGAGAGGTAGCTGTTGCCATCCCAGCTAACCCCCTACTTCCATTTTATGATTTTGTTCTATTCTAGAGACAACATCATTTGATACTTGTGCTCCTTTCGATTCTGTTGTAATACATTAGAAGCTTGTGCACGTGACAACCAGATTTTAGGGATTTTTATATCAAGTTGACTTGTTATCCATAATTAAACTTTCACTTTTGTTACAATTCTGCATTTTTAGTGTTATGGTTTGGGATGATCACTTACCATTAATTGAGTCCACGTATAATAATAGCTATCATGCCAGTATTCAGATGGCCCCGTATGAGGCATTGTACAAGAGGAGATATAGATCCTCAATTGGCTAGTTCAAGGTGGGTGAAGCTGAGTTGATTGGGCCTGACCTTGTACACCACTTTATGTAGAAAGTGAAAGTCATCGAGGAAAGGTTGAATATAGCCCAGAGTCTCCAGAAATCATACACAGATATGAGGAGAAGAGATTTGGAGTTTGAGGTAGAAGATTGGGTTTTGGTAAGAAGGAGAAGCTAAGACCCCATTACATCAAACCGTACCAGATTGTACGGAGGATTAGGAAGGTTGCTTATAAGATAGACTTGCCTTCTGAGCTAGACGGAGTTCACCCAATATTTTATGTATCTATGCTGAAAAAGTGGTTGTAGGATCCAACTTTAGCAATTCCTGTGGAGGGTATGCGTGTGAAGGACAACTTATCATACGAAGAAGTTCCATTCTAGATTCTTGATCTATAGGTTCGTAAGCTGAGGAATAAAGAGATAGCCTCCAATAAAGTCCTATAGAGGGATCAATTCATTGAAGAAGCTACGTGGGAAGCCGAGGAAACGGTGAAACTCAAATACCCATATCTATTTGTGACAAGTGATGATGATGTTGAATGTAATATTCTTATTCTTATCAATTCCAAGTATTCCTTTCCATTAAGTTGATACCTTGTTTTACCCCATTCCCGAGTCTAAGACAGATAGATATATTATGGATAGTAAGAGATCGAGTGTTCCCGAGTGAGGAAAAAGATGAGTTTTGAGGTTATTCGAGTCCCTATTTAACCTTTACTCGTCATTTGAGTACAAATGATTTCAAGGGAGAGATGATGTAATATCCCAAAAAATTACTAAAATACCTCTAAACTTTATTGTGTGCACAACTTGTCTTCCTAAGTTCTAATGGAAAATTTAAGACTGGATTTGCGATCAGTGCAAAAAATTGAGTTGGAAAATACTCTTGACTCAGCTTTATCACAAAAAAATATGATTTACTTTTGTCAAAGTGAGCCTAAAACAATTAGGTTTCCACGCCCCTTCTGCGAGGCAGAATGGACCCGAAACTATACTTGTGATTTTTTGAAAAAGTTTATGAAAACTGACGAAATCATGAAAAAGTACATTACTGCACTAGTGCACGTCCCGATATATTTTTATATCCCTAGGTCAGGTTTTAAAAGTATATTTGTATGAAAAGGGTTTTAAGCCCATTTTTCCAAGTTTTTTACGTTAAGTCAGAGAGAAGAAAAGGAGAGAAAGAGTAACGGTTCCAAGAATCTTTCAACTTTCTTGAAGAAATCTTTATTTTCAGGTATGTAAAGGCTACTCAAAAGCATAAGATTGATCTCCCATGTTCCCAGTATAGAGTTAGGATGAGGAAATCATACGTAGAAAATCTTGAATCATGTTTTCTTGGAATTTCTTGAATGTTATTATTAAATTCTTGGATAGTATCTTGAATTCTTGTTTTAATTCTTTAAACTATATTTTATTATCCAAGTTTGATAATCATCATGTTTAGGTTTTATTGTATATTTTCATTACTATGTGATTGTGACTTGATCCTTAAAATTTCTCTTTGTAAGGACTTGAATAATGAATTTAAGGGGATGTCTAGAGCCTTGAATGTCTAAAAGTGATGCTTGACTGAGTTTGAGTCCTGATGTGAGTGTGTTGGCAATTGTAATAGCTAAAATTATTATTGATAGAATTGAATAGGTATAAATCCCTTAGATTGGATAGGTAGATCTTGCCGTAGAGGTTGGGTGATGAGAGTTCTTCAAGGATTGATAGATTTATGAGCATGTTGAATCTTGAAAGGAGTATTAGCACCAAAATATGTAACAGTGAGTCCTAATCAAACCCATTAACTATATGGCCAGCGTAGGAGGATTGGATCGTGAAAGCAGATGTGTCGCTTTTCCCAAAAAAGGACTTGACAAACTTTTGGATCCATTGACAGACTCGTCTTTTACCCTAGCAAGGTACTGGATAGATATGGCAATGACATCTCTTCATTGTACCACCACCGACTCATAGGTAGTTGTTGTTGGTTATAGAAACTCATAGACAACTTTCATGATAGAACTCTGATGTGATTATTTGAGGTTTGATGGATAGCAAAGTAATAGAGTTTGGTACTTTACTCTAAGGTGAATTTGAGTGAATGATGAGGGATTATACATTGTCTCCTTTTTACTTTAGCCCATTTTACATATAGTACATTCTATGTACTAGTGCCTCTTTGCCGCTGTATCATTTTATGTTGTAGATACTATAGATCGAGGACTTCAGCAGCCCAATCATTAAGGTTCAGAGCTTTTCATTCTTGATAGTGGTGAGTCCTCCCCAGCATTCAGAGGATATTTATTTTTATTATTGAATAGGCCTTTTTAGTTGATATTTGGTAGCCATGGACTTTCGTGGAACCATTTTAGACTATAGTATAGAGGCTTCATAGACATAGATGTTGATGTAGATGTCGGGGGTTCTTTTCCCTCTATCTTTCATTTCCTAGATTTGAGATTTTTGTTATCATTCCATTTCCTTATGATAGACTGATGATTGATAGTATGAGCCCACTGATAGGATGACATTTATTATCATTATATCATTTCTATTCCATTGATGAATTGATCGAACGATGGTAAACATACTGAGTAGTCCATTTGGGGGCTAGCAATAGTCTTCGAGTTCCAGTCAAGTCTAGGGTACCCTCCCGGGGCATGACACGAGGTGAGAATGTTGAGCCTACCATTTGGGATGACTTTGAGAGAGCCTTTCTTGACCATTTCTTTCCACAAGAGTTGAGGGAAGCTCTTTAAAGTTTGTTAACTTAAAGTAGGAGGGGAAAACTATCAAAGAATATAGCCTCAAATTCATACAACTATCCAAGTTTGCTGTAGAGATCGTCCTTGACAGGAGATCTAAGATGAGAAAGTTCATATCTAGCTTGGGTAACCATGTGAAAAAGAGTGTAAAGCGATATTGCTGATTCCAGGCATGGACATCTCTAGGCTTATGGTCTATGCGCAACAACTTGAGGAGGATAAGAAAATGGATAGGGAAGAGCATTTGAGCAAGAAGCCTAAGTCAGCAGGACACCGGTCTAGCCAACATAAGCAAAGTAAGGAGGAAAGGTCCTAGTTTCAAAAGAGGTCTTCAAATTATGCACCATCCTCAGCAAGTCCACCATCTCTGAGTAACATATATGATCAAAAGTCTCAAGGTCATTAGAACTTCAAATCTCAGGGTTCTTAATCCAAAGCTAGTGTGACTCAATATTTTAGAAATAAAAACCACTATATGGTAAGTGTGGCAAATTCTACCTAGGTGAGTGCCTCGAGGGCACAAATACTTGCTATGGGTGCAGCCAGATTGGTCACTTCCAAAATAAGTGTCTAAGGAGAAGGCAGGGTAAGGGAGGTGATAAAGATTAGTCTTCGACAACACCACTAGCTAGTGGTAATCAAAGAGGTGCCATTACTCAGGTGGGGCTACAAACAATCTGTATGCAATAGGCAACTGATAGCATCACGAGGTTGCACCAGATGTTGTCACAGTTATGCTTCAAGTCTTTTCCTATAATGTGTATGACTTGCTTGACGCAGGTGCCACTTTATGATTTTAACTCCATATGTGGATATTAAGTTTAAAATCTTTCGTAAATGTCTTCTTGAGCTCTTAAGTGTTTCTACTCTTATTGGTGAGACAACTCTAGCTAAAAAGGTATATAGAGATTCCACTCTGTCTATCTATAATAGACATTCTTTGGAAGACAGTTAAGTTAGAGATGATTGACTTTGATTCGATTTTTGCATACACAGGCTTTACGCCTGTTATGCCTCTATCAATTATAGAACACGAACAATTAATTTTTAATTTCTGAATGAGCCTATTATAAAGCGAAAGGGTAGTTCTATAGTGCCTAAGGATAAGTTTATTTTCTACCTTAGGGCCAAAAATCTAATATTTAAAGGGTGTATCCAGTCTATCCTTTGAGTTAATTTCAATTGTTAATGTGTTTCCTAGTGTCTTCCCTGATGCTTTTCCTATAGTCCCTCCCGATAGGGAGATTGACTTTGGGATTGCTGTTCTCCCCGATACTCAGCCTATCTCTATTCTGCCATATAGAATGGCTCTCCGAGTTGAAAAAACTAAAAGAGCAGTTGAAGGATCTATTGGATAAAGGATTTGTTAGGCCCAGTGTCTCTCCATGGGATGTTACTATCCTATTTTTACGAAAGAAAGATGGTACCCTTAGAATGTGTATAGATTATCATCAGTTAAATAACATGACCATTAAGAAAAAATATCCTCTTCTAAGGATCGACGACTTGTTTGACCAACTTCAGGGAGCCAATGTTTTCTCTAAGATAAACATCGTATCAGGCTACCACCATTTGAAAGTCAGAGAATATGACATGTCAACGACAACTTTTCAAACCCAATATGGTCACTTTGAGTTTCTAGTAATCTCCTTTGGATTGACCAATGCCCCTACCATTCTCATAGACTTGATGAATAGAGTGTTTAGATAGTACATTGATATGTTCATGATTGTGTTCATCAACAATATTTTGGTGTTCTCCAAAGAGGAGAAAAAGCATGCCGATCACCTTGGAATTGTTCTTTAGACGCTCAAGGATAATAAGTTGTATGAAAATTTCTCTAAGTGTGTGAGTTTTATCTCAAGTCTATGGCTTTCTAGGCCATATTGTTTCGGTTAATGGTATTCGAGTAGATATGCAGAAGATTGAGGCAGTGAAGAACTGGCCTAGACCCACCCCTTCAATTGACTTAAGAAGTTTTCTGAGTTTAGCTAGTTACTATCATTGATTTGTTGAGGGATTCTCTTTAATGGACTCACCATTAACTAAGCTAACTCAAAACAAATCTAAGTTTTAGTGGTCCGACAAGTGTGAGAAAATTTTTCAAGAGTTGAAAACCAAATTGATAACTGCGCCAGTGTTGACTCTACCTGAGGGGACTGATGATTTTATGATCTACGATGATCCTTCTAGAGTAGGATTGGGATGTATTTTGATGTAGAGAGGTAAGGTCATAGCTTATACTTACATACAACTTAAGAATAATGAGATAAATTATACAACTCATGACTTATAATTAGTGGCGATGGTGTTTACAGTTAAGATTTGGTATATGGATCACATGTCAATGTTTAATAGACTATAAGAGTCTGCAATATGTCTTCACATAAAAAGAGTTTAACTTGTTATAGGGAAAATGGCTTGAGTTACATAAAGACTATGATATGAGCATTTTATGCCACCTAAGTAAAGCTAATATGGTTGTTGATGCTTTTAGTTGGTTGTCTATGGAGAACGTAATGACCGAAATTCCATATGACATCATTGGACCTTGAGAAATCTCTCTTCAGGCAAACATTTGGACCAAATTTGTCTCAAAAGAGACCACACGGCCAGCGTAGGGTCACATGAGCCATGTGGCCTCAAGTGAGACCATACTTGGCCTCAAATCTTGCTTATTGCCCTTGTGGAGATGTTGCAAGCTAAGGAACAGCTCACTAGCACCCTACACAGGCTGTGTGACACTTCACGGGTCATGTGGAGGAGTCATGGGGTGGCCTAGGCTTTAAAACCCCATCATTTGTGCTAAGGGAGGCCACACGACCTATCACATGGATCATGTGGTGTGAGACGGGCCATTTGGCCTTCCATGAAGCTCCGGAGTGAAAACCTTTCTAAGTGTTAAATCACCGTCTTGCAACTTTTCTGCAAATTTTTCCTAAGGTTGTGATGAGAGCACCACACGGACCATGGGGTTTCACATGGCTCAAGAAATATGTCCGTTTAGTGGGCTCGTGAAAAATTTTAACTATTAGTTGAAGATCGAATTTTTTTGAAAATTTTCTAAGTATCATTTCATGGGCAATCCACATAGATGTGGAGTGCCACACGAGCTGTTTACCCTCCAATCAAGTGGCTTCCTATAAATTTTTCCTCTGATTCATTAATGACATTTTCATAAATTCGGTTATTTCAATTAGTCTTTTGGGAATTTATATGATTCTAAGGTCATCTAAAGACCTAATAATTCCAAATATTCAAAAACACTCTTCATAATCATAATTTAAAACACTCTCAAAAGCTTTCCACTAAAGAACACTTGGTAATTTCAACATTGGAGCTTGGGAACTCAACTCTTCTTTGATATTCTTTGGGGTTTCTTCATCTTAGTAAAGGTATGTGGGTTTGATCCTTGATTACCTTCCAATCAAGGAGACCCAAACTATTTTCAAGTAATTTTATGAATTTATAGTTTACTTTAAATTGGGGTTTTGCATATTATTATTCCTAAAATTCTATTGATGCATAGGTAGTGTTTATTTGATGATTTTAAGGTGATTTAAACCATTATATGAGCATTTTCTTTGAGTTTATGGAAATATAAGTATGCATGTCCCCTTTAAGTCTTGTTTATGCATGGTTGATTATATTATGATTTTAAATGTGAATTTAATTATGTGTTCACTTGAATTTTATATTATATTATTGATCTAAAATTGAATCTTAATTACCCATGCCATTCTCCTATTATTCATAGCATGCGCATTTATGTACATGGATTATTATGAAAATTATGAAGTAGGTTAAGCCTAATTTTGTTTTATGATATGATTTTAATAAGACATTGGTTATGACAATATTGTGATCACATATATATCTACTAATTATGGCTCCTTGAGTATTTTGGGTGCTTGCACCATTTTGTATTTGAATGGGCTATTCCTATGCATGAGTATTATGACTATGAAAGTATGATTTTGGCATTTCACCCTAAGTATGAACTATTATGAAAGATGTTTGGCTTTTAAGCCCAATTGTGAATTGGAACATTTTGGCAAGACTTGTATCTTTTCAAAGCATGTCTAATTATGTATAATATAAGTATTCTTGTGGGATGAGGACTTAGCACCAATGGATTGGGGGAGTTAGGGCTATCTCTAAGGGCCCTCTCCTTTTCCTTGAACTATGTGTCTAACATAGGTTTCCTTTCCAAAATAGGAAGCCCATAAGGAAAGATGCCTCCAAAATGGGTTGCCAGTAAAGAGATGAAATGATGTTGTATGATCTGTTTTGATATGAAAATCGTATCCAAAATGGGAGGCCCATAAGGAAGGTTGCTTTATACAAAATTGAAGGCCCATAATGTGAAGCATAGTTTACCCTTGGCAAGTACACGACCTCTTTACCGATGAGAGGTAATAATCAGGGTTCCAAGTAATAGATCATTTAGTCTTACTTATGTCTATTGAGATCTCATCCCCACTATATACTTAAGTATCATTTGCATTTCGTGCATCATGAATTTCATAACATCTTACTATGCTATACTTCTTGTTATATATCTCCTTCTATAATATGTGCCCTTGTGATCTAATATTGATATGCAAGTTTTTGGTAAGTTCATGCATTGCATCCCGTATACTTAGTAATTTGAATGTTCTAATGCATACTCTTGACTACATGGTTTGACCATGTAGGGATCGAGGACTTTGATCATCCACCATTTGATGCTTCACTTCGCTCCAAGTTTATTTGCAGTGGTGAGTCCTACCTTACAAGGATATTCTACCATCTATCTACCTTTGATACTTTCATTTATTTATGTATTGAGGGTGAGCCTTGGGAATTTCTTGGCCCCGACCCATCTATGTAGAGGCATTGTTGGACACCTTGTAAACCTCCTTATATTTTATGCTATATGTTATGACTTAAGTCTATGTTATGGGTTGGTATATTTTAAGTATCATTATGTCAGGTAGGTATATGATTTATGGATTTGCTATATATTGTGATGGAAAGATCCTAAGTCCCAAATTGCTCTAAAAGAGTGAGTCCTATTTTCCCGCCCCATAGAACTATGTGTTTATTTTGTATAGGTTTCCCAACCAACTATGCGAGTTTTGGTATCTTGACGCTTGTTTGGGGACTCTTAGGTTCCTATTTGCCGTGTCACATCTAGGCCCTAGGTCTGGGTCATGAAATAAAGTGGTATTAGAGCCCTAGGTTTGTAAATGATCCTTAGAGTCCAACATGGCGCGTTAAGTAGAGTTCTGTGTATGGGCGTGAAATGCACCACCTTATAAGTGGGAGACTATGAGACATTTTAGGAATTATCTCACTTCTTTATGCCCTATATTGTGCTATAAATAGTTAGTTTCACTTTTGACCTTTATGGTATCCTGGCTCTATTTCAGAAGATACCTCGTGATAGACCTGCCAGACTAGCCCCAGCTAATGAGGATCGAGCACCTCAAGGGCCTATGGATGATCCTATCTCTAATGGTGAATTCTGTACAGCCTTTGCCTTGCTTGCCTAAGTGGTGACTACTCAGACAAGGTAGGCCATCATGTCTCAGGATCCCACTCGGCTTCTAGATTGAGGGATTTCACCCGAATGAATCCTTTAGAGTTTTTTGGATTTAAGGTATATAAAGATGCTCAGGAGTTCATCGATGAGCTCTCCAAATTATTGAATGCCATAGGTGTCACTTCTAAAGATAGGGCTGAACTGGCTACTTATCAGTTGAAGGATGTGGCTCAAGTGTGGTATACTCAGTGGTCTATGGAGAGGGTTTGTTGTGATACTGTTTATTGGGAGGAGTTCTTGATTTCCTAGATAGTTTCTTCCACTTGATCTTAGGGAAGCTAAGATAATCGAGTTTATCAACCTCAGGCAGGGTAATATGAGTGTGAGGGATTATGCCCTCAAGTTTACTAAGCTCTCCAAGTATGCTCCGACACTTGTGGTTAATCCTCAAGCAAGAATGCACAAGTTCATTTCTGGTATCTCTGACTTGCTTGTACAAGAATATCATCTAGCAATGCTTAATCAAGATATGCACATCTTGAGACTTATGGTTTATGCCAAACATATTGAAGGGGAGAAACTCAAAAGGAGAATAATGGATGATCCTAAGAGGGCCCATTTCAATTGTGGTTTCTCTAGGTCTCGGGGTGGTGGTTTTAGTCGTTTCCAACATGGACAAGGTTCAGGAGCTCGGTTTGCTAATGCTAGGGTACCTCCTCCTAGGGTATCAGCTGGTGGTAGATAGGGTTACCCTTTGTGTGATAAGTGTGGGAAGCACCACACGGATGACTGTTGGAGAATCTCGGGTGCTTCTTTTGGGTGTGGTGATAAGAATCACAAGGATGCTTATTGTCCCAAGAATCCTTCAAAGGGTGAAGGCCAGGTGGCTCAAGGTGAACAAGGTCAGCCTAGAGTCCCTTAAGGTATTGCTCTGATGAAGAACAGATTTTATGTTCTTCATTCATATTAGGAGGTCAAGGAGGCTCCGGATGTTGTGACTGGTACATTAAAAGTCTATGATTATGATGTTTATGCTTTGCTTGATCCGGGTGAATACTTGTCTTTTATAAATCCTCTGTTGGATGTTAAGTTTGGTATGAGTCCAAAAATTTTAAGGGTGTCTTATTTGATTTATACTCCCGTGGGTGAATCTGTTGTTGCACATAGGGTCTATCATGGTTGTCCTATTTCTGTGTTGCATAAGGTAATTTTGTGTCATCTCGTAGAGCTTGAAATGTATGATTTTGATATAATTCTTGGGATGTATTGGTTGCATGCATCATATGTTTCTATAGATTGTAGAATCTAAAAGGTCAAGTTCCAACCTCCCGGTGAGCCCGTTCTTAAATGGAAAGGTAGTGACTCCGCTTTTAAGGGTCATTTTATTTCCTACCTCAAAGCTCAAAAAATGACCTCCAAAGGTATATATATCACATAGTGAGAGTTAATGATGTGGAGTCTGAATTGCCTACTCTTGATTCCATTTCGGTGGTGAACGAGTTTTCAGATGTGTTTCCCAAAGACTTACTAGGTGTTCCTCTCGAAAGTGAAGTGGACTTTAGCATAAATCTTTTTCTGGATACTCATTCTATCTCTATTCCTTCTTATCGTATGGCACCGACTGAGTTGAAAGAATTGAAAGATCAGTTGAAAGATTTATTAGAGAAGGGTTTCATCAGGCCAAGTATATCTCCATGGGTTGCTCCAGTGTTATTTGTAAGGAAGAAATATGGATCTCTTCCGATGTGTATTGATTATCAGCAGATGAATATGGTGACCATTAAAAATAAGTATCCATTTCCTAGGATCGATGACTTGTTTGACCAATTTCAAGGGCTACTGACTTTTTGAAGATTGACCTCCATTCTAGGTGTCATCAGTTAAAGGTTAGAGAATGTAATATTCCCAAGATGGCCTTTTAGACGAGGATGGGAAATTTGAGTTTGTGTGATGTCATTTGACCTAACTAATGCACTGACTGTGTTTATGGATCTTATGAATCGGGTGTTCAAGCCATTTCTTTATAGTTTTTTAGTTGTCTTCATTGACAATATTCATATTTATTCTCAGAGTGAGCGGGAACAGATAGATCATTTGAGGTTGGTATTGCAAACCTTGAGAGAGCAGAAGTTATATGCCAAGTTTAGCAAATTTTAGTTTTAGTTGGCTAAAATTGCTTTTCTAGGTCATATGGTGTCCGGTGATGGTATAAAGGTGGATCTAAAGAAGACAGAGGCGGTAAAGAACTGGCCTAGACCGTTGAATCCTTCGGATATTTTAAACTTCCTTGGGTTAGCAGGCTATTATAAAAGGTTTCTTGAGGGGTTATCATTTATTGCATCTCTATTGACTAAGTTGACTCAAAAGAAAGCTAAGTTTGTGTGGTCAAATGAGTGTGAGAAAAGTTTTCAAACTTTGAAGGATCGACTTATATTGGCTCCGATTTTGACTCTACCAAACGGTTTTGATGGGTTTGTGGTGTATTGTGATACTTCTCGAATTGGGTTGGTTTGTGTACTTATGCAACATGGTAAAATGATAGCTTATGCATCAAGGCGATTGAAGGTGCATGAGTATAATTACCTGACTCATAGGCTTGAGTTGGCGGCAGTGGTTTTTATTTTGAAAATTTGTAGGTCTTATTTGTATGTGGTGCATGTTGATGTTTTCACAAACCATAAGAGCTTGCTATAGGTATTTACTCAAAGAGACCTTAACTTAAGACAAAGAAGATGGTTAGAACTCATAAAAGATTACGACATGAGTATTTTATATCACCTCGTCAAGGCTAATATGGTAGCCGATGCTCTTAGTAGGCTATCTATGAGAAACATGGATCATGTTGAGGAGGAGGAGAAGGCGTTGATAAGCGATGTTCATCATTTGTCTAGATTGGGTGTTAGAGTGGTCAATTCCAATGGTGGTGGTATACATATTCTAAATGGGGCCAAGGGAGAAATGGTGTACTTTGGTATCAAGATCGGTTATGTGTTCCGGATATGGATGATCTTAGCAAGGTGATCATGAGTGAAGCCCATAGTTCTCATTATTCTATTCACCTGGAGTCCACTAAAATGTATAGGGATTTGAAGGAGGTGTATTGGTGGCAAGGTATGAAGAGCGACATAGCCAAGTTAATGTCTCAATGCCCAAATTGTCAACAAGTGAAGGTGGAGCATCAAAGGCCTGGTAGGTCGGCTCAAGACATTGAGACTCCTACTTGGAAGTGGAAATACATAAATATAGACTTTATGGTTGGGTTGCCTCGGACTCGAAAACAATTTGACTCCATTTGGGTTATCGTCGATCAGATGACTAAATTGGCTTATTTCTTACTGACTAAGACTAGTTTTGGTGCCAAAGACTGTGCAAAGTTGTACATTCGAGAGTTGGTAAGGTTGTATGGTGTGCCTAGGTCCATCATAAAGGATTGGGGTACCTAATTTACTTCTCACTTTTGGAGGTCATTTTAAAAGGGACTTGGCACTAAGGTCAAGTTGAGCACCATCTTTCATCCTCAAACCGATGGGCAAGTCAAAAGAATAATTCAAACTTTGGAAGATATGTTAAGGGCTTATGTGTTGGAGTTCAAGGGTAATTGGGTTGACCATCTCCCACTTATCAAATTTTCTTATAATAATAACTTGCATGCTAGCATTGGTATGACCCATTTGAGGCCTTGTATCGTAGGAGGTGTAGGTCTCTGGTGGAGTGGTTTGAGTTTGGGGAGGTGGCTTTGATTGTCCTGGACTTGGTGATAGAGGCTATGGAGAAAGTAAAGTTGATTAGAGAAAGGTTGAAAATGGATCAAAGTCGCCAAATGACCTATTCAGATGCTGGGAAGAGGGACCTTGAGTGTCAAGTTGGAGATTGGGTATTTGTGAAGGTCTCACCTATGAAGAGAGTGATGCATTTTGGCAAGAAAGGGAAGCTAAGTCCCTGATATATAGGCCCTTCTGAGGTTTTTGAGCGGATTGGGAATGTGGCGTATAAGGGGAGTTACCCTCGGATTTGAGTTCTATTCACCCGGTCTTCCATGTGTCCATGTTGAGAAATACCTAGAACTATTGTACCTTTGGAGGGCATTGAGGTTGAGAAGAACTTGTCTTATAAGGAGGTGTCGGTGGAGATCTTGGATAGACAAGTGAAATGACTTTGTAAGAAGGATTTGGCATAAATAAAAGTTCTTTGGCAGAACTAACATATGGAGAGTGCTACATGAGAGGCAGAGTTTGACATGATGAATCGGTATCCCTATCTTTTCCAATCTACTCAAGCTTAAGTTAATAGGTTCATCCTTTTCTCGTTGGTGCCAATTCTTTCTTTCTTGAGTCTCATCGTATGACATGCTTACATGTGCATTAAGAATGGTTTTATGATGTTTTGAATGATTCTATTTCATTTTGACATGAGATTTAATGGCTTTGTGATTTTTGAATGATGAACTATCCATGGTATCTTGTGTTTAAAAGTTTCATGTTCTAACTCAAGACTTTCAAGCCTAGTTCTTGCACATTTAAGGACCAATATTCCTAAGGGGGAAATGATGTAATGACACAAATTTTGTACGATGTCATTTGACCTTGAGAAATCTCTTTTCGGGCAAAGATTTGGACCAAGTGTGTGTCAAGAGAGACCACACAGCCAATGTGGGCTCACACGAGCCATGTGGTTGCAAGTATGACTATACTTGGCCTCAAATCTTTCTTGTTGGCCTTGGGGTGGTATTGCAAGCTAAGGTATACCTCACTGGTACCCCGTATGGGCCGTGTGACACTTCACAGGCCGTGTGAAGGAGTTGTGGGGTGGCTTAGGCTTGAAAACCCCATTATTGGGTCTAAGGGAGGCCATACGACTAGTCATAGGGGTTGTGTGGTGTGAGACGGGCCATTTGGCCTTCCGTGAAGATTAGGAGTGAAAATATTTCTAAGCATTAAATCACCGTCTCACAAATTTTTCGCAAAAGCTTCCTAAGGTTGGGGTGATAGGAGCACCAAACGGACCGTATGGCTTCACAGGGCTTGTGAAAGGTATCCGTTTGTGGGCTCATGAGAAAAATTCTAAGTGTTGGTTCAAGATCAAAATTTTCTTAATATTTTTTAAGTATCATTTCATGGGCACTCCACATGAACTTTGGAGTGCCACACGAGCTGTTTACCCTCCAGTCAAGTTGCTTCCGGTAAATTTTTCCTCCTATTCATTAATGAAATTTTTGTAAATTCAGTTATTTCTGTTAGTCTTTTGGGAATCCTATGCTATTATAAGGTCATCTAAAGACGTGAAACCTATTTCAAACATTCAAAATCACTCTTCATTTATAAAACCTCCCAAAAGCTTTCCACTAAAGAACACTTGGAATTTCAACATTAGAGCTTGGGAACTTAACTCTTCTTCAATATTCTTTAGGGTTTTTTCGTCTAAGTGAAAGTAAGTTGGTTTGATCCTTGATTACCTTCCAATCAAGGAGACCCAAACTATTTTCAAGCAATTTTACGAATTTCTAGTTTACTTTAAATCGAGGTTTTGAATATTATAATTCCTAAAATTCTATTGATACATGGGTGGTGTTTATTTGATAATTTTAATGTGATTTAAACTATTATATGAGGATTTACTTTGGGTTTATGGAATTATAAGTATGCATGTCCTCTTTAATGCTTGTTTATGCATGAGTGACTATATTATGATTTTAAATGTGGATTTAACTATGTTTTCACTTAAATTTCATATTATATTATTGATTTTAGATTGAATCTGTAACAGCCCGGACCTTACACGTGCATATATTGTCCGCTTTGCCAGCCATGGGTCGCCCATGCACCAGCGCACGGTTTTGTTTCTCCCAGGTTTCCCCGGCAAAAGGCCTATGCACATGTAAGTTCCAAGCCCCTTCAAATAGTCCAGTAACTCCCTCTCTATAGCCGATGTGGGATTTGCCTGGCTGAACCAAGGAGTCTCCTTCGGTCCTTGCACAGTAGCAACCCCGGGCCATGACTCTCGACCAATTCCGGTGGTGGTGCTTGGCTCAGCCAGGCGAATCCCACATCGGCTATAAAGAGGGAGTTACTGGCCTATTTGATGGGGCTTGGAACTTACATGTGCATAGGCCTTTTCCCTTGGAAACCTGGGAGAAACAAAACCGTGCGCTGGTGCATGGGTGACCCATGGCTGGCAAAGCGGACAATATATGCACGTGTGAGGTCCGGGCTGTTAGAGTGGTATTAGAGCGGTTAGTCCTTGGAGTGTCCACAGACTGTGTCTAGTAGAGTCCGGTGTATCTGTGTGTTGTGCACCACATCTATACACAGGAGGCTACA
>JAOTQJ010041275.1:0-15166 GCA_025642045.1 Solanum sejunctum
TGTTGGACTTCCTCTTTAGCTTCAAATAAGTAAGGGTATTTCAATTTCATCATATCCTCAGCTTCCCATGTTATCTCCTTTGCTTACTGGTTCCTCCAAAGTACTTTAACTAAAGCTATTTCTTTGTTCCTCAGCTTCTTAACTCGATGATCGAGAATAGCAATAGGCACTTCTTAATAGGTGAGATCTTCTATGACCTGTACATTCTCAATAGGAGTGATACGAGATGGGTCACCTATACATTTTTGAAGCATCGAGACATGAAAAACTGGATGAACCATTATAATCTCTTGGGGTAGTCAAGTTCATATGCAACCTGCCCGAACTTCTTAATAATTTTATATGGCCCTATGTAATGTGGGTTTAGTTTTCCTTTATTACCAAACCTCATAACCCCTTTGATTGGATACACAATTTAAAATGCCCAATCCCCTACTGAGAATTCTAGTTCTCTCCTTCTAGCATTCGCATATGATTTGTGATGACTTTGGGCTCTTTCTAGCCACTGTTATATTACCTTAACTTTTTCCATGGCTTATTGTACTATATCTGGCTCAATCAAGGTGGTTTCAACCATTTCAAACCATCCGATTGGTGATTTACATTTTCTTCCATACCAAGCTTCATAAGGTGCCATGCTGATACTCGCGTGGTAACTATTATTATAGGCAAACTCAATAAGTGGCAAATGATCTACCCAACTACCTTTAAAGTCCAATGCACAAGCTCACAACATATCTTCAAGTGTCTGAATGGTGCGTTCTGCTTGACCATCTATTTGAGGATGGAAAGTTGTACTCATATTTACCTGTGTCCCTAAACTCCTTTGGAAGGACTTCCAAAACTTTGCTGTGAATTGATCTCCTCGATTAGATATAATGGAGATTAGGACTCATTTGCTTAGCATACTCTTCAGCTATATACTCATACCTCACTGGCAAGAAGTGTACTGACTTTGTGAGTCTGTCAACTATTACCCATATAGAGTCAAACTTCTAAGATGAGTGAGGCAAACCCATAACAAAATCCATATTAATCATATCCCATTTCCATGTTGGAAGTTCTATACACAACATATAACCTCCTGGCTTTTGGTGTTCTACTTTCACTTATTGACAATTTGGACATTGAGCCACAAATTCGGCAAGGTCCTTTTTCATGCCTCCCCACCAAAACATTCCCTTCAGGTCATGTTACATTTTAGTTGATCCTGGATAAACGGAATATTGGGAATGATAGGCTTCTTCCATTATCCTCTTTCTTAATCCATTAATATCAGGCACACATAATTTATTTTGGCAGTAAAGTGCTCCATTTTCTGCTAGGTTAAAGCCCTTTATTGCACCCTGACTCACCTTTTCCTTAAGTTGTCATAGAACTAGGTCCTCGAACTATTTTTCTTTCACCTCCATTACCTATGAAGACTCCGCAGCATTATGCAAAATAATCCCTTCCTTTGGAGTCTGACGAAGGCGAACCCCTAAACTGGCTAGCTGACGTAGATCCTTAGATAATCCTTGTCTTACCATAGCTTGATCACCAATATTCATGATTGCCTTATGACTCAGAGCATCAGCTACCACATTTGCCTTCCATTGATGGTATAGTATATCAATATTGTAATCCTTTATTAGTTCTAGCCATCTCCGCTGTCTTAAGTTCAGATCTTTCTACTTAAAGATATACTGCAGGCTCTTATGATCAGTATATATGTCAACGTGGACCCTATATAAATTGTGGTACCATATTTTCAAAGCAAATACAACTGCTGCTAGCTCAAGATTGTGAGTCGGGCTATTTTTCTCATGTGGTCATAGTTGCCTAGAAGCATAAGCAATTACCCTACCATTTTGTGTCAGTATACACCCCAAGCCAACTCTTGAAGCATCACAATACACTGCATACCCCTCAGTGCTTTCTGGAAGTACTAGCACAGGTGCAGAAGTTAGCTTATTTTTCAGCTCTTGGAAGTTTCTTTCACACGTATCATTCCATTGGAACTTGGTTGCCTTATGTGTCAACTTTGTTAGAGGTGCAAAAATAGAAGAAAAACCTTCAACAAAATTCCTATAATATACTGCCAAGCCTAAGAAGCTCCGACCTTCCGTGGGTGTTGTTAGTCTTGGCCAATCTTTCACAGCTTCTAAATTTTGTAAATCAACCCTTATTCCTTCATCAGACACAATATGACCCAAGAATGCCACTAAATTTAGCCAAAATTCACATTTAGAAAATTTGGCATACAACTGTCAATCACGAAGAACCTATAGCACCTGTCGCAAGTGATCTGCATGGTCCTCTTCTGATCTTGCATATGCCAAAATGTCATCTATAAACACTATCATAAACACATCCAAGAATGGCTTGAATACCCTGTTTATAAAATCCCTAAAAATAGCTGGTGCATTCATTAACCCAAATGACATAACAAGAAATTCAAAGTGGCTATAGCGTGTTCTGAAAGCTTTTGTGGGTATATCCTGCTCCTGCACCCTCACTTGGTGATAACCTGATCTAGAATCAATTTTTGAAAAGATTTGGCACCCTATAACTGATCAAATAAGTCATCAAACCTGGGGAGAGGGTATTTATTCTTAATCGTTACCTTATTCAATTGTCGATAGTCGATACACATTCTCAAGGTGCCATCCTTTTTGCGTACAAATAACACTGGTGCACCCCAGGGGGACACACTAGGTCTTATGAAACCCTTGTCTAATAAGTCTTTTAACTACTCTTTTAATTCCCTCAATTATGCTGGAGCCATTCTATATGGGGGAATAGAAATAGGTTGAGTGCCTGGAAGTAAGTCAATACCAAAATCTATTTCTCGTTCAGGAGGTAACCTTGGAAGTTCTTCAGGGAACACATCAACAAATTCATTCACTACTGGAACTGACTGAAGAGTTGCTGATTCTGTCTCTATATCCCTTACTCTAATTAAATGACATATATACCCCTTGGATATCATCTTTTTAGCCTTAAAGTAAGAGATAAACTTCCCCTTTGGTGCCCCAAAATTGCCTTTCTATTCAAGAACTACCTCATTTTGAAAGTGGAAGTACACTACCTTAGTTCGGTAATTCACAGTGGCATAGCAAGAAGCTAACCAGTCCATACCCATTACAAAATCAAATTTCACCATTTCTAGCTCAGTAAGGTCAGCCAATATGTCACGATAGCAAAAAGTTACTACACAGTCATAATAAACCCTTCTAGCCATAATAGATTCACCAGTTGGTGTAGATACTTCAAATGGTTTGTTTAATAATTTGGGTGTTCTCTTAAGCTTCCCAGCAACTAGTGGGGTGATGTATGATAGTGTAGAACCAGGGTCAATTAATGCATATACCTTATGTGAAAAGATGGATAATGTACCTGTAACCACATCAGGTGAAGCTTTCAAATTCTGTCAACTCCCAAGTGCATAAGTACGATTCAGGACCCCGCTAGAGCTAGTTGTCCCTCTAACATCTCTACCACGACCCATAGGTGTTTGCTGACCCCTACCTACTTGAGGAACTGATGATGATGATGCAATAGCTAACCCAACAGATTGTTCCATACCACCCATACGTCTCCTTGGGCAATCCTTTATCATATGCCCTGGCATACCACACAAATAGCAAATATCTGTCCTAATATGACATATACTCGGATGACTCCTTTCATACTATTTACAAGGTTGCCTAGGTGTCATTTGTTGTCCTGCTGAATATCCTGTTATCCGTGTACCCTATCCCTCACCTCGTTGACAAACTAATTACTTTTAGGCCCTTGAAGTTATGGTGGAGCACTGACTGTAGAGTAGGAGAATGATGGCCTAGGCGATCTATTAGAAAATTGAGGCCTGAGATCATTTTGGGGTGGTGCAAACTGCCCTGTAGACTTGGCTCTTTTGGCCTGCCCCCTCTCCAACTCTTGTGTCCTTCTCCTCGGCCTTTGATCTTCTAATTTCTGTGCAAATGCTTATATACTTCCTATATCCATACCTTTATTCAAGGAAGCAATAGTGCAATATCTGACTAAATACATATCCAACCTATCTACATATTGGTGAACTCTGTCTGCCATTATTGCAACTACGTTAGGAGCATACCTTGCTAGGGAATTAAATTGGAGACTATCCCTCACACTCATATTCCTCTGATGGATGTTCGAGAACTCATCTACGTGGGCCAATCGGACCTCTAGTGGCAAATAATGGTCAATAAATACCTCTCTAAATTCTTTCCAGGTGGTTGGACGTGCATATATACCCTTAGATTGTTTCCAAGCTTCAAACCACAATATGGCTACACCCATCAACCTATATGTCGATAACTCGACAGCTTCTGTACCACTCATGTGCATAACATCTAAAGTATGCTGAATCTGATCAATAAAGTCCTGGGGGTCTTTATTAGGATCTAACCTACTAAAGGTTAGAGGGTCCAAATTAAGAAAATCACGTATCCTAGTACCAGCTGCCCTATTTGTACCACCTGTACCCATAACTGGACCTTTCTGCCTTTGACCTTGACTAGCAACTATACGAGTCAATAGTTGGCCTGCATTTCGTAGATCTTGTACGGTAGCATCAATAGGTGGCTCTGGGAGAATTTTACTACTCTCTAGTTCATTAGGAACTGGAGAAGTTGGAGATGTCTGTGACAAATACTTCTCTCGAATCTCATTTTGTTGTAAAACCTGGCTGGGTATACCAACCATTACTTCTATTCCCTTTCTTTTACCTTTATTCTACCTTGTCTTTGCCATATTTGTTGTACAAAACAATTTAGGATTAGACAAAATGCACCTATTACACTTGACTTTATGGCACGATCTAAAGAATGGAAAGAAAGTAACAACTCCTAAATGCCACATAGCCTCCTGTTTATAAATATGGTGCACAACACATTGATAAACAAGATTCTACATAGACACAGTTTTGTAGACTCCCTAGGATGACTCGCTCTGATACCACTTCTGTCACACTCAAAAGTCCAGTTAGGGCGGACTGGCACCCATCGCCAATAAGTCTCAGGAGAATTAACCTTTAACTATGCGCTTTCTATACATACTATAAGGGTTTTTTGTGTTTGACATGCCTTTAACAAGATAAACAGTGATAACAAGCCAAAAGGAAATGTATATGACTAGGCCGTTAGGGCCACAGTATTTAAAGTATGAGACATGACTAAACTTTAGTTTACATAGTCTACAAAGCCTCTAAATAAAGAAACACATCTAATAAGGGTGAGATCAGGCCCCGCCTCAACAAACCGAGCAACAAAACATCTAAGATCTAGACATATACAAAGCCCCGAAGTAACCTGGAGGTTGGTGACAGCAGTTGAGTATCCTGTACTCCTATTGGGGAGATGTAATAGCACCTGTACCTACAACATAAAATGCAAGTCCCCCGTAGGGACCTCAGTACGAGATAATGTACTACTATGTAAGGTAGGAAACACTGTATATAACATAACAACTCAAGTGAAACTGTACACTGGTGTAGCATAAAAGAACACCTTTAGTTATGCTGTGGGATCATGTACTTTATGTGCTTTATATTGCTTTACCTTCACTATAGATTTTGTACTATAAAATCTATGCACTGCTGTAATACAAATGACCAACTTATTAGTGGTGAACTGTATCAAGTTCGTTCCTCGCTAGGTTCTTCCTTAACCCCTTGGGCTACCCCCTGTAATAAGATGTTTCCCTGGCTAGGTGATTCTTACACCCCTCGGGATATCGAGATCATCCCTTTGCCAGGTTCTTTATTAACTCCCTCGGGCTACCACCGATGATAGGATCGTCCCTGGCTAGGTGATACTTCTACCCCCTTGGGCTACCACCGATCAAAATTGTATACTTTATCTTTCAATTATCTTTGAGATGGTTCTTGTTGGTAACAATATTGGAGCTGTAGGACTATATGATTAGCATGTGACATATAGATAATCATACAAGACAATATGACAAATAAAAGAGTACATTGGATAAACAATGAAATGCATATGAAATGGAACAACTTGTGAACTTTATTCCATAACCAGAACTCATGTAACTCGGTATACAAGCATGTATGCTGTTTTAAAGGGACTATGTATGGAATCATATGAAATTGTACAAGAGTGGAGACATGGTTAATAGTTGTGTCAGAGTTGATGAATGCCTTTATATACCAAGGAGAGATCCATGTTTCATGAAAAGTAATACGAAATAAAGTAACCTTACATACCTCATTGTATGCCCTCTTTACTACCTTGAGATAACCTTACCTTCCTTCAAATACTTATCTACAACTTAGTAGGTGATAAAACTAGAATTCATAGCCAATAGATACACCTTGGAATCCCAATTACATAACAAAACAACCCACAGGCAGCAAGCGGGTGTTTATAAACCCGAGCGTATTCCTTTAACTTTTCCGCCCCTAATTGTATTTTCTAATACATATTAGCATGTACACATCATGTACAGCCTATTTCAATGCCATAACAGCCTTACAACAGCCCAAAAAGCACAACACATCACACTTCCACAAAATCTAAAAATGGACAGCATAACGTTACCTCCCTTCGCTACATTTCGATGTCGACAACTCCAAACTTATTCCAAATTTAACCAAACTGTTCCACCAACATTTATACATATAAATAGACCTAAAACCGTCTTATAACAGAACTGAATAAGTCATGAAGGATGTGAGCTAATAGCCTTATATACAACAGACCGCAATTTCCAATCAACATGACACTTAAGATAACTCGATAAAACGCGCTTGTTAAATGAAACCAAAATCAGGGTAGAAACCTTAGGGTGATGTTTATAAGTCAAAACATGTTAACAAAACCAATTTATCTTCGTATTACCACTCACAAACCATAGAGAAATCACCAAAACAAAAGAAAAAGTTGCAGCAACTTTCTGCACAGAATCTTTCCAACAAATTTCAGCAAGTGTAACTAGCATCTATTTTTTGTTTTTCATAAGAAAACCATACTAAAAACATGTGTAAACTTATTGAACACTTAATTCAAGGTTTAGGGCTTATCCAAGAGCCCTAGAAGTCCCTTTTTCTACTTTAAAAAGTGAAAACACGTTGAGAAAACTTCGAAGACAAATCTATCTTTTTTTTGAGTTCAAGTGAACAATGAATTATGTAGATGCTTTGGAGCTCTTTATATAGAGCTATTATGCCACCCTTCCATTGACATTTTTACCATCTTATACCATAAATTATCAATTTGCTTACCCCCAGCTTGGACCTCAAACTTGGGCCTTTTTGGAGCACCAACTTGATTGACTTGGGCTGCCTACTTTCCAACTTTCACTTACTTAGTTTTGGGCCCAATTTGCTGTGTATTATAAGGTCTTTAGGCCCTTTTTATTATACTTCTTGGGCTGAAAATTTAACCGATTTATGATACTAAAACATTGGCCAATGTTACATCCTTAACACAGACTTTTATTCATAATCGAACTTCGACAAATTCGACGTTGAGCCTCGTCTCCGTTTAACTAACAAATTTAAGCTAAACAAGTAGGTGACAAACCTACTTGCTTACTAAGTCCTACAAGCACCTCAATTCTCTTACTTCATTTTAAGACCATAATTTCCTCAATTCAATACAAAATGTGTATTTATTCGACCCTCTTAAGCGTTAGACGCACATATAGCCCATTAACACAAGATTCAAGTACTTTTGAAAATTAGCACTAATTCGACCAAACTATGTCATGTTTCCTTTGAATTGTAATAGTACTGTAAGGTGTGTGGTGTTACAGATGGCCTGTACAAGGCCCCACTGCCCGTCAAGTTTCCTCTATGGTTTGACTGCACAGAAGGGTCTCACGAAAACATCATAACTCCTTCATCCAAACTCAAACTGAGGTAGAACCAAGCGCATTGGAAAGCTAACTCAAAGTTCTTCCATTTAAAGTATTGGTCTAGTTCTTTGTATGCTAAGGTTTATGCACGATTAAATTTTACCATGGCACAAATCAATACCAAAAATTTAATTCCTAAGGAAGTCTTGAACTTGTGTAAGTACTAAAAGTCTCCTATGACCCTCATACACTCCCAGTCTAACCAAATGAGGCTTGAAACATGGATACATAAGATTATGGAGTTACGTGGCATCACAATATCAGCCCCGTGGGAACATTCGTCCTTGAATGTCAAAGAAACATACACAAGATAAACAATCATGAAGATTTTATCCCAACATGGATACAACAAATGCACTTAAACATTATTGTCAAAAATGTCTTAACATGAATATCAAATCACCATAACTTGTCAATATAAAAATGGATGCATGCAGTGACAAAAAGGCCAAAACTTAAGACTTGAAATCACATAGATGTCTTAGATTATTACCTTAGTCTTGAGTAGAGTGGAAGAGATATGGATATCACCTTTGCATGTCCGCCTTACCTTCCAATGTGGCACCTTCAACTTGTTGGTTCCTCCAAAGAACCTTAACGGAAGCTACATCTTTGTTCCTCAACCTCTTCACATGTCTATCCAAGATTTTACAGGGACCTCATCATAAGTCAAATCATCTTTGACAGCACCCCCAACATCTAGAGGCACAATAGCACTAGGGTCACCCATACACTTCCTCAAAACAAACACATGGAAGTCTAGATGAACCATATGCATGTTATTAGGCAATTCCAACTCATAGACCACCTTGCCAATTCTTCTCAACACTCGATCAGGACTCACAAATCTAGGGTTCAACTTACCCTTTTTGCTAAACTGGACCACACTGTTCATGGGTGAGACCTTCAAATAGACCCAATCACCAAGTTTGAATTCAAGATCCCTTCTCCACATTAGCGTAGGACTTTTATTAACTTTGGGCAGTTTTCAATCTTTCTCTAATCACCCTCACCTTCTCCATGGCCACCAAAACCAAATCTGGACCTAACAAGGCCATCTCCCCCACCTTAAACCATCTAACCTGGGACATACAACATAGTCCATAAATAGCCTCAAAAGGAGCCATGCCAATGCTTGCATGATAGTTATTATTATAAGCAAACTCAATCAGTGGAAGATGATCATTCCAACTGCCCCTAAACTCAAATACATAAGCCCTAAGCATATCCTCAAGAGTTTTGATAGTTCTTTCATCTTGGGTATCCGTGTGAGGGTGAAATGTTGTACTAAGGTTACCCTTGGTACTAAGACCTCTTTGGAAGGATCTCCAAAAGTGTGAAGTGAATTCAGCTCCACGATCCAATATAATACACAAGGGCAACCCATGCAATCTCACCAAATCATAGATGTACAATTGGTATCTTGTTCTGTACCACATGTAGTCTTAACTAGTAGAAAATAAGCCTACTTTGTCATACTATCAACCATAACTCAAATAGAATCAAAACACTTTCTAGTCCTACCTAAACCCTTCCATAAAATCTTTGTTAATTTCCTCCCACTTCCAAGTAGGAACCTCTATCTCTTAGGCTAGGCCACCCAACCTTTGATATTAGGCATTGACTCATTGGAAATTATGGCAACCGGATATAAACTTAGCAATGTCTTTCTCATACCTACCCACCAATACACCTCTCTCAAATCCCTATACATCTTTGAAGAACTGGGGTGAATAGAATAGGAAGAATTATGACCCTTATCAAGAATCTTCTATCTTAAGTTGTCAACACTAGGCACACACAACCTACCTTGGTACCTAAGGGCACTATCTCCTCTTTGGGAAAAAACCTCCACCTTACCATCTCTCACTAAAGCCTTCAACTCTAGCAATGCAGGGTCAAGATCTTACCTTTCTTTTACATCCTCAATCAACGAAGATTTGGAACCATCAACCACCACTACTCCACCATCATTAACCTACTCCAACCAAACTCATAATCTAGCCAACCGATGGACCTATCTAGCTACCTCTTTCCCTTCATCCACAACATGTGCAAGGATACCCATAGAAGGATCACCCAAAACATTAGCCTTACTAGGTGATAATGCATGCTCATATCACAATCCTTAAGAAGCTCTAACCACCTTCGATGTCTCAAGTTGAGCTCTTTCTAGGTGAATATATATTAGAGACTCTTATGATTGGTAAACACATCAACATACACCCCATACAAATAATGATGCCAAATTTTCAAAGCAAGAACCATGACGGCCAATTCAAGATCATGTGTAGGATAGTTCCTTTCATGCACCTTGAGTTGTCTAGAGGTATAAGCTATTGCCTTACAATTTTGTATCAAAACAATATGCAAAACAATTCATAAGGCATCACAATACTTAACAAACCCTTCCAATTCTTCTGGTAAAGACAAGATGGGAGCAAAGACAAGTTTATCCTTCAAAGTTTGGAAACTCTTTTCACTCTCATCGGTCAACACAAATTTATCTTTCTTTTGAGTCAACTAGTCATCAGAGAAGCAATAGAAGAGAACCCATTCAAAAATCTCCTGTAATAACTTGTTAAGCCCTACAAGATTCTAATATAGAATGGGTTCAAAGGTCTAGGCCAATTTCAAATCAGCTCCATCTTTTTTGGATCAACCTTAATCATATCCCCTGACACTATATGACCTAGAAAGGCCACCTCTTGCAACCAAAACTCGCACTTCTCATACTTAGGATACAACTTCTCTTCCCTCAACCTTTGTAGCACTACCCTCAAATGACTTATATGCTCATCCTCACTATGGGAAAAGATCATAATATCATCAACGAATGCTATAACAAATGAATCAAGGTAGGGTTTGAAGTACTTATTCATAAGATACATGAAAATAGCCAGTGCATTGGTCAACCCAAAAGACGTAACCACAAATCATAGTTTCCATACCTAGTCTGGAAGGTCATCTTGGAAAAATAACACTTCTTCACTTTAACCTGATGATACCCGGACCAAAGATTAATCTTAGATAAGTGACTAGCCCCTTGAAGTTGGTCAGAAAGATCATCAATCCTTGGTAGAGGGTACTCATTCTTGATGGCGACTCTATTAAGTTGCCAATAATCAATACACATCCTAAGAGAACTATCCTTCTTCAGAAAAAACACTAGTGCACCCCAATGTGATTTGCTAGGCCTAATAAAACCCTTCTCCAACAAATCCTTTTATTCCTCTCTCAACTCCTTCAAATCCACCGAGGCCATATGGTAAGGAGGAACAGAAATAGTTTGAGTGTCGAGAAGGATATCTATGCCAAAATTAATTTCCATTTCAAGAGGAACACTAGCAAGGTCATTTGGGAAGACATCTACGAACTCATTAAGCACCAGAACCATCTCTATAGGAAGGACTTTAGACTCCACATCCCTAACCCTCACAAGATGATAGAGACACCCCTTAGAGATCAACCTTTGGGCTTTAATGCAAGAAATAAACCTACCCTTAACCACCACATCATGATTCTCCCACTAAGGATGGGTTCATTAGGGAATTAGAATTTGAACCTATAGGTTTTACAACCAATAGAGGTGTAGTATGCATGCAACTAATCCATATTTCAAGAATAATGTCAAAATCTAACATGTCAAACTCAAAAACGTTACATGGCAGTATTTCATGAAAAATGTAAATGGGACAAGTTTTAAAGACTCTTCTAGCAATAATAAATGCACCAATGGGAGTATACTTCATATGACGCACTAAATAACTCGGTTTGCCAAAAAAAGTGTAACAAAAGAAAGAGTGGTACTCAGGTCGATCAATGAAGGAACATCAAAATCAAAAACTTTTAACACACCGGTGATGACATTGCAAACCTCATCAACCCCTTTTATTTCATAAAGAGCATAAAACAGATAGTACCTTGGGGAAACACCTCGTTGGCCACACCTTCCCAATAGAACCACATTTTCACCTCGGCCTTGTGCATGAACATCTTTACCATTGTTTTGATTATAAGTACAATCAATCTTCCTATGCACCACTTCACCATAACCGAAAGAAGCATTGGTGTCCCTCAAACATGGGCCTCTATGAGCCCTACCATATTTTGGACACATAGCATTGGGTTCCACACTACTATCGCCTTGGACCCTTGGGTTGTCATTGAAAAACCTTCTATTAGGAATATGAGTGTCCATTGGCCTTGATGAAATCGACCACTTTTGAGACATTGGAACTTACTAGTAAAATGGGCCATTTTGGCCTCATTATGCCTTCTCTTTCCAACTTCTCCCCCTCCCATTTTTTGGCATAAGTCATTAGGCGAGACAAAATCCATGTCACTAATCAACATAGCGGCATGAGACTCCTCACTCACCAAATCAAAAACCCCCATCACCAATTTATTTATCCTAGACCTCGGCTCGACAACCAAGTGTGGAGCATATTCAGAGAATTGTTTGAAATTGAGGACATACTCCCTCACACTCATGGATCCTTGCTTGAAATTCATGAACTCTATCATTTTGGCCTCCCTAAGATCAAGAGGGAAGAACTAGTTGAGAAATGCCGCCTTAAACTCCTCCCAGAGTATCATATTGTTTTTCCCCTTCTCTTCCTTTCATTGAGTAAACCATATTTTGGCCATCCCCTTGAGTTGGTATGCGGCAAACTCCACCGTATCTTCCGATCTAACGCCCATTATAGCTAACACTTTGTACACCTCATCCACAAATTCTTGAGTGTCCTTATCTACCTTAGACCCATAGAACTCCATTGGATTCATCTTCACAAAGTCCCTTACCTGAGATGCTGAAGTAGGAGCATGGGGTTGTGTCCCTTGTTTGATTTGATTAGCCATGGCTTGAGCTAGCTAGGTGAGAGCATCTCGAAGCTCTCCATAAACCGATTATTCTTCAGGAGTGTTGCGCTCTTCTTCCTCTTATGTTAGGCATGATCTAAAAATGGCAAAGAATATTCATTAGAGGGGAACTCGTACCTTACTTCTATAGCACGACATAGATCATGAAGAAGGAAATTTCCACAAACGTCTCATAGCATCTTACTCATAGTTGTGGTGCAAAACACCACCATGAATAAAACTCTAATCGATGTAGTGTCTTGGATACCAAGGAGCATTAACAACCTAGTGCTCTGACACTAAATTTTTCACAACCCAAGCTTAGGTCCTAGACATGATACGACAAATGGGGATCCCAAAGGAACCCCCAAAAAAGCCTCTTAGCATACCATTACATATCCTTGGTCGCAGAAGCAATTATGAATCAACAATAGATAGAAATAGGGGGAAAATGGGACTAAGGGACATAGTAGATACCATAGAAATATAGAAAGTCAAAGTATAACATTAATACATCATAATTTTCTAACAACACCACTAATACTTAGGTAGGAGCGGGGGAAAAGACAATCGCGGGCTCACCGTCATAATCATAAGTTTCTAACATAATAAGAGTTAGTATATAGCATAAATTCAAAGAAACATGTCCTCGGAGTTGAGGATTCACCAACTTGCTTTGGAAGATAGTACTAGCAATGTGGAGGAGGAAGACGATTAAGTGCAGCTCTAGTTCCTACATAGTAACATCATGTAGGCATAGAATATGCATTAGTACTTTTGAATATATATAATACAACAATATATAGACAGCACAGGCAAAATGCATACTCACAAGCAATGGATAACATAATAATAAAATGACATGTATGAATGATGCTTAAAGTAAACATGCTTATATAGAACATATTGCATGTGTAGGAAGAGAACATCATCATATGCCAAGCAACTTAGTACTTGGAATCCAAGGTAAACTACCACTTGGACGTGTTTGAGGTATCAACCCCTCAACTAGGTCAATGGGTTTACCACCTCCCATCAAGGTGTTTGAGGTATCAACCCCTCAACTTGGTTAATAGGTTTACCATTTCCCATCAAGCTTTTTGAGGTATCAACCTGTCAACTTGGTTATGGTAAACTTATAACACTAAACATACCTTTCATAAAATCAACTCACATAAAACATTCCTTTCATCATCTTGAAGTTACTTAATTCATAGGTCATACAACAGAATCATAAAAAACTCAATAGTTCAACATCAAACATTATCAAACACTTGGCAGTGTATGATGCCAGTTTATGTTCATGCAATTCAAGAGTGAACTTATGCAAGAAAACATGAAGTAAATCAACCCACCAACACTTGGTAATAACTTCATATAATATACATTAAGACCCTCCATCAACTATCAAGAGAGACCTTAGTTCTATAACTTAAAATATGCATAATTACAATAGGCAAGTGATCTCATGGTATGGACTTAAGATAAGTAAACATGTGTTTTCAATCATACTTTCATAAATCTCCAATATAGTGTATGATCATAATCACTAATGAATAATAACCATAAACAACACAACATGAGAACATGTAATTTTCATATAAATAGAAGATTGCGCACCATAGGTGAAAGAATCCAATCATAGAAACCCACATACTTTAGACCTTGAGTCTCCTAAAATTGAGTTGGAAAAGAATGGAAACTTGTATTGGTTTTTAATGTGAATATTCATGGTTTTTACATGTTAGGACCCGTAACGATATATAAACCCCGAACGTCCTTAATTGGTTCAATTTAATAAAGTTTGGGACCGAATGCAACATTTCTTCTAAGTTTGGTGCTTAAGAATAAAAATTAATGTGGGGTCAAGGTGTGTATGAGTTGTTGATTGCCACAAGTGGAACATGTGTGCCTATATATACATGTATATCCTTACAAGATCAACTCATCTTATACTTAGAAAAAACTTAGCAAAAAAAATTGTTGAACATAAGAAACCACCTCTCGGGTTTGCTACAGTAACATTCCAAAATTTTGATTTTTTCATGTTTTCAATTATTTAATGATTCAAGCTCGGTATATTGAATCCCCTAAGTAGCGTGGTGGCGTTGGTTTGTTAAAAAAACGCGTAGTTTGCCGGTTACGAAAGATTGGGTTGTAGTAGAGGGTTTCAAGGTATGTTAATTTTTGTCTATGTTTGTGTTAGTTAAAGGTTATGAAGGCATTAGGAAGGTATTAAAATAAAGTTAAAATGCGAAAATCGGAATGGTTGTTGATGGAATTACGAATTTCGAACTTGTGATCGAATTGGGAATGGAATTTGTATATGGTTGTATATTGGATTATTGTCATGTAATTGTGTTTATTTGGCATGGAAATAGTCTTTATGGGGTAAAAGAAGTATTAGAAAATGATTCAAATA
>JAOTQJ010041295.1:0-15165 GCA_025642045.1 Solanum sejunctum
ACAGTACAAATTTTACAGTAAAGGTAAAGTAATATAAAGAACATAAAGTACATGATCCCACAGTGCTACTAAAGGTGATCCTTATGCTACATTAGTGTATAATTTAACTTGAGTTGTTATGTCATACACAGTATTTGCTGCCTTACATATTTAGTACATTATCTCGTACTGAGTCCCTTTCGGAGGACCTGCATTTCATGCTATAGGTATCGGTGCTAGTAGATCTCCCCAGTATGAGTTCAGGATATTCAGCTGCTGTCACCAAGCTCCAGGTTACTTCGGAGCTTTGTATATGTCCAGAGCTTATGATTATATTTTATAGTCATTCGAGGCGAGTCCTGTCTCGACCCTTATTTGATACTTCCTATTATTTAGAGGCTTTGTAGACTATGCAAATTAAAGTATAGTTATATCTCGTACTTTAGATAACGTGGCCCCAACGGCCTAGTCATATGCATTTTTTTCTTTTGGCTTGCTATCACTGTTTATCTACTTTAAAGTATGTTAAAGGTAGAAATACCTTATGATATATATATAAAGAGCATAGTTACAGGTTGGTTCTCTCGAGCCTCATCGGCAGCGGGTGCTAGTCCGCCCTCGGGACTTGGGGCGTGACATTCATGTCTTATGTTGGGCTGTAAATATTTGATTTAGCTCTTGACCCTTGATGGTATCCTTGCTTTTTTTCAAAAGATGCCTCATGGTAGACCTGCAAGACCAACCCCAGCTAATAAGGGTCAAGCATCTCAAGGGCCTCGGTATAATCCTGTCACTCATGCTAAATTCCATATGGTCTTTGCCATGATTGCCCAAGTAGTGACTACTAAAGATAGGTAGGATAACCTTTCTCGAGAGTCCATTCTGGCTTCCAGAATAAGAGATTTCACTATATGAATCCTCTAGAGTTCTTTCGATCTAAGGCTGACGAGGATGCTCAGGAGTTCATTGATGAGCTCTCCAAGGTATTGAATGTCATGGGTGTCACTTCTGAGGAGAGGGATAAGCTAGCTGCCTATTAGTTGAAGTATGTAACACAGGTGTGGTATACTCAGTGGTCTATGGAGAGGGTTTGTGGTGATGTTGTTAATTGGGAAGAGTTCAAGCTTGCTTTTCTGGATCATTTCTTCCCACTTGAGCTTAAGGAATACAAGATAACTGAGTTTATCAACCTCGATCAGGGTAATATGAGAGTGAGGGATTATACCCTCAAGTTCATAAAGCTCTCCAAGTATGCTCTGACACTTATGGCTGATCCTCGTGCACGAATGCATAAGTTCATCTTTGGTGTTTCTGACTTGATTGTTCAAGAATGTCGTATAGCCACGCTAAATCGAGATATGGACATCTTTAGACTTATGGTTTACGCTAAACAGATCGAAGGGGAAAAGCTTAAAGGGAGGAGGATACATGATCCTAAGAGGGCCCATTTTGATGGTGGGTTCTCCGACTCTCGGGGTAGTGGTTTTGGCCATTTCAACAAGGCCAAGGTTTAGGTGCTTGGGTTGTTAATGCTAAGGTGACTCCTACAAGGGAACCAATTGGTGGTGGTCAGGGGTACCTTGTGTGTACCAAGTGTAGGAAGCACTATACAGGTCCTTGTTGGAGAGAATTGGGTGCTTGTATCGGGTGTGGCGATAAGAATCACAAAGTTGCATATTGTCCCAAGAACCTTCAGAAAGTTCAAGGTCAGGTGGCTCAAGGTCGAAAAGGTCAGCCAAGGGTTTCTCAGGGTGTCACTTCGAGGAACAATAGGTTTTATTCTCGTCATGCACGTCAAGAAGTTGAGGAGGCTCAGAATGTTATGACTCGTATATTAAAGTCTTTGATTTTGATGTTTATGCTTTGCTTAAACCGGGTACAAACTTATCTTTATGACCTCTCTGTTGGCTATTAAATTTGGTTTAAATCCAAAAATTTTGAGGGAGCCTTACTCGATTTATTCTCCCGTAGGTGAATCTGTTGTTGCACATAGAGTCTATCGTGGTTGTCCTATTTCTATGTTGCATAAGGTATTCCCATGTAATCTTGTGGAACTTGAAGTGTATGATTTTGATGTGATTCTTCGAATGAATTATTTGTATGCATCATATGCCTTTGTAGATTGTAGAACCTAGAAGGTCAAGTTCCAACCTCCTGGTAAGCTCGTCCTTGAATGGAAAGATAGTGAGTCCACTATTAAGGGTCAATTTATTTCCTACCTCAAAGCTCGGAAGATGTTCTCCAAAGGATGCATACATCATATTGTGAGGATTAAAGATGTGGAGTCTGAATTGCCTACTCTCAAGTCTGTCCCAGTGGTGAATGATTTTTTGGACATGTTTCCCAAGGACTTGCCCGATATTCCTCCTCAAAGGGAGGTAGACTTTGGCATAGATCTTCTTCCAGATACTCAACCTATCTCTATTATTTCCTATCGTATGGCACTAGCAGAGTTGAAGAAATTGAAGGATCAGTTGAAAGATTTGTTAGAGAAGAGTTTCATTAGGCCAAGTATATCTCTATGGGGTGCTCCGGTGTTATTTATAAGAAAGAAAGATGGATCCCTTCGGATATGTATCGATTAGGTAACTAAATAAGGTGACCATTAAAAATAAATATCCATTGCCTGGGATCGATGGCTTATTTGACCAACTTCAAGGGGCTACTCACTTTTCGAAGATTGACCTCTATTTTGAGTATCATCAGTTAAAGGTTAGAGAATGTGACATTCCCAAGACGGCCTTTTGAACAAGTTATGGGCACTTTGAGTTAGTTGTGATGTTATTTGGCCTAACTAATGCTCTTGCCATGTTCATGGATCTAAGGAATTGGGTGTTCAATCCTTTCCTTGATAGTTTTGTGGTAATTTTCATTGATGATATTCTTAATTATTCTCGAAGTAAATGGGAGCATATGGATCATTTGAGGTCGATTTTGCAAACCTTGAGATAGAAGAAGTTGTATGCTAAATTTAGCAAGTATGAGTTTTAGTTTGGTGAGGTTGCTTTTATGGGATATGTGGTGACTAGTGATGGCATAAAGGTGAATCCGAAGAAGACCAAAGAGGTAAAGAATTGGCCTAGACCATTGACTCTTTCAGACATTCGAAGCTTTCTTGGGTTAGTGGGCTATTATAGAGGTTTGTTGAGGGGTTCTCATCTATTGCTTCTCCATTGACTAAATTGACTCAAAAGAAGGCTAAGTTTGTATGGTCGGATGAGTGTGAGAAGAGTTTTTTAACTTTGAAGGATCAACTTATATCAACTCCAATTTTGACTCTACCAAATGGCATGGACGGTTTCGTGGTATATTGTGATGCCTCTCGTATTGGGTTGGGTTGTGTACTTATGCAACATAGTAAGGTGATATCTTATGCATCAAGGCAATTGAAGGTACATGAACATAACTACCCAACTCATGACCTTGAGTTAGCAGTCGTGGTCTTTGCTTTGAAGATTTGGAAACACTATTTATATGGGGTTCATGTGGATGTTTTCACCGATCATAAGAGCTTGCAATATGTGTTCACTCAGAGAGACCTTAATTTAAGACAAAGAAGATGGTTGGAACTCCTAAAAGAATACAAACATGAGTGTTCTATTCATCCCGATAAGGCAAATGTGGTAGCTGATGCTCTTAGTAGGATATCCATGGGAAGCATGGCTCATATTGAGGAAGGCAAGAGGGAATTGGCTAGGGATGTCCACGTTTGGCTAGATTGGGTATTACAGTGACCTATTCCAATGATAGTGGTATATATGTTATAAATGGGGCCTCATCATCGGAGGTCGTTAATGTGAAGGCTAAGCAAGATCTAGACCCATCCTTGGTTGAATTGAAGAAATTGGTTGCAGAAAAAAATATTAAGATTTTCTCCTAAAGGGGAGATAGTGTACTTCGGTATGAAGATCAGTTATGTGCTTCAGATGTGGATGATCTTAGGAAGGCAATCGTGAGTAAAGCCCATAGTTCTCACTATTCTATTCACCTGGGTCCACTAAAATGTATCACAATTTGAAAAGGGTGTATTTTTGGCATGGTATGGAGAGCGACACAGCCAAGTTTGTATTTGAATGCCCAAATTATCAACAAGTGAAGGTGGAGCATCAAAGGCCCTGTGGATTAGCTCAAAATTGAGATTCTCACTTGAAAGTGGGAGGACATAAATATAGACTTTATGGTTAGTTTGCCACGGACTCCAAAGCAATTTGATTCCATTTGGGTTATCATCGATCCGATGACTAAATTGTCTCATCTCTTACTAGTTAAGAATATTTTTGGTGCCGAAGACTATGCGAAGTTGTACATTCGAGAATTGGTAAGGTTGCGTGGTATCCTTAGATCTATCATATTCGATCAGGGTACCCAATTTACCGCACACTTTTGGAAATTATTTCAAAGAGGGCTTGGTACTAAAGTCAAGTTGAGTACCACCTTTCATCCCCAAACCGATGGTTAAGCCGAGAGGACAATTCAAATGTTGGAAGATATGTTGAGGGCGTGTGTGTTAGAGTTCAAAGGTAATTGGGATGATCATCTTCCACTCATCGAGTTTGCTTATAATTATAACTTCAATGCTAGCATTGGAATGGCACTATTTGAGGCCTTGCATGGTAGGAGGTGTTTGGTGGGATGGTTTGAATTGGGGGAATTGGCTTTGATTAGCCCTGACTTGGTAATAGAGTCTATGGAGAAATGAACTTGATTAGAGAAATGTTGAAGACGGCACAAAGTCGCCAAAAGTCCTATTCGGATGCTAGAAAGAGGGATATTGAATTCCAAGTTGGAGATTGGGTATTTGTGAAAGTGATGCTTTTTGGCATAAAGTAAAGCTAAGTCCCCGATATGTAGGCCTTACAAAGTTATTGAACGGATTGGTAATGTCGCATATAGAGTCGTGTTACCCCCGAATTTGAGGTCTGTTCACCCGGTCTTCCATGTGTCCATATTGAGAAAGATGGTTGGGGATCCTAGCACTATTATCCCTTTGGATGACATTGAGTTGGAGGAGAACTTGTCTTAGTAGAAGATCCTGATAGAAATTTTGGATAGATAAGTAAAACAGCTTCGTTATAAGGATGTGGCTTTGGTGAAGGTGCTTTGGAGGAACCAACACGTGGAGAGTGCTACATGGGAGGAGGAGTTAGACATTATGAAGCGGTATCCCCATCTTTTCTAATCTACTCAAGCCTAAGGTATTATTATTTTTTCCTTCTCAGTAGTCCCAATTCTTTCCTTCTTTAGTCTCATTGTATTGCATACTTACATGTGCATTAGAATGGCTTTTATGATGTTTTGGATGATTTTATTTTTGACATGAGATTTAATGGCTTTGTAATTTCCAATGATGAAATATGCATGGTATCTTGTGTTTGAAAGTTTCATATTCTCACCCTAGCCTTTCAAGCTTTATTCTTGCACATTCGGGGATGAATGTTCACAAGGGGAGATAATGTAACAACCCAGAATTTTTAAGATTATTTGTATTGTTTAAGGCCATCATGGGCCCCTATGCCAAGCTAAGTTCAAAGGGATTTCCATTGGCTAAGTTTAACACAAGTATAGGTAGAAGGGTAAAATTTAAAGGAGCATAACTTTTATCAAACTTGGAATTAGGTAGCCCACAATATGTCAAATGAAATTTCTTTGAGTTAAATTCGTAACACATTTGGTTTCACCTTATTCTGAGGTTGGATGAAGGAGTTATGACTATTTTCGTGAGACCCTCCTGTGCAGTGATGTCACACAGACAGTTTGACAGGCAGTGTGACCTTGAACTAACCATTTAGTTGGCTTGGGCTAGAAAAGGGCCATTTTTGGCCTAAAGAATGGGAAGCCCTTTGATTTATCTTCATAACGCACTTAGTTTCACCTAATTCCGATGTCAAATGATGGATTTTGATTGTTCCGTGAGACCCTTTTGTGCAATGGTGCCAAACGGACAGCTTAATAGGCAGTGATACCTTTGACGGGTTGTTTGGATGGATTGGTGCTAGAAAGGGCCATTTTTTGTGTAAGCCATGTGACATGTGGCTAGTGATATGGGCCGTATGCCTTGCCACTGACCGTTTGAATGACTCGTGGGGCGTGCAAGAGAGGCAAGATAGCATGGAAGGGAGTTTTGGCTAAAGGTCGTGCCACGGGCACCTTTGACGGGCCGTGGAGGCTCAGGCAGCTCATGATCCTGAGTTGTGGGGTGTCCTGGCCATATTTTCATGTCCAAGTGTGGTGCAACGGATCACTAAATGGACCATGAAGCATCACACGGCCCGTGAAGTGGTCCGTCAAAGTGATGAGACGTGAATTTTTTCTAAGTGTTCCCAACTCCCATTTTTTCTAAGTACCTCTTGACAAGCACTCCACACGACCCTTGGAGTGCCACATGACCAATCAAACCTCTAGTGAGGGCACACTTTGTCAAATTTTCCATCTGTTCACTAATGGTATTTTCATAAATTTTAATTACTCTAATGACCTTTTTAGACTTCCAATGTCATCTTAACCTCACCAAAAGACCTAAACCCTATTCAAAAAGATTAAAGTCATTACTCTTATGTCAAATACACTCTCAATTCTCTCAAGATCCTCTACCAAGATCCCAATACCAATTTCAAGGATACTCAGGAACAAGTTTAGATTCCTAGATCCACTTCCAAGTTCCCATTCTTTCTCAACTCAATTTCAAGGAACTTAAAGTCTAAGGTATGTGGGTTGATCCTTGATTCCTTCCAATAAAGGAGACCCAAAATTATTTTCAAGAAAACCTACATGGATTTTGCTTACTTTAATTCGAGGTTTTGAATATTATGACTCCTAAAATTCTATTGATGCATGGATAGTATTTATTTAATGATTTTAATATGATTTAAACTATGATATGAGTATTTACTTTGGGTTTATGAAATTATAAGTATGGATGTTTCTTTTTTGAATTATTTATGCATGAGTGATTACACTATGGATTTAATTATGTTTTACTTCAATTTCATGCTATAAATGTTGATTTTAGATTGAGTCTTAATTACCCATGTCATTTTCTCATTGTTCATATGCATTCATGTACATAGATTATGTTTAGAAATTATGCTATAGGTTAAGCACAATTTTGTTTTATGGTATGATTTTGATAAAATATTAGTTATGACAATATTGCACATATATGTCTTTGGTTTTTGGCTCTTTGAACGTTTTGGGTACTTGCACCATTTTGAATATGAATGGACTATTCCTATGCATGGGTATATAGACTATGAAATTATGTTTTGTCCTTTAAGACTAAGGATGTATTGAAATGATCTTGAAAATGAATATTGTCTTTGAAAGCATGTATATATATATTCTTGTGGGATGACGACTTAGCACCGATGGATGGAGGGTTTAATCTCTTTCCTTGAACTATGTGCTTAGCATAGGTTTTCTTTTCAAAATGGGAGTTGTCCCGTAAAGAGAAGAAATACCTTGATTTTATTTGTCATTTGTGAAAATCCTATCTGAAATGGGAGTTATCCCATAAGGAATGTTACGTCATGCAAAATGGGAGTTGTCCGGTAAGGTGAAGTATGGTCTACCCTACCACCTCTTTCCTGATGAGGGAATTTCATGGGGATTCCAATTAATAGCTCGCTTGATCTTACTCATGTCAGTTAAGGTCACAACCCCATTATATATGAGCATCATTTGCATTTCATGCATCATGAACTTCATAGCATCTTGTTATATTATTTTCCTTGATATTAATTCTTTCTATATTATGTGCCATTGTCATCTAACCTTGATATACAGGTTTGGTAAGTTACATGCATTGCATCGCGCATACTTAGTAGACTTAAATGTACTAAAGCATACTCTTGCCTATATGCTTTTACCATGTAGGAACCGAGGACTCTGATCATCCAATATTCGACGCTTAGCTTGGATTCCTATTTTGCTTATAGTGGTGACTCCTATCTTTCAAGGACGAACCACCCTCCATCTATCTATGCTACCTCTTTCATTTTTTGGTACTTAAGGGTAAGCATGGGGTATGTCTTGGCCCTCGATCCATCTATGTAGAGGCATTATTGGACACCTTGTAAACCTCTTTATGATATATGCTATGAGTTACGATTAAGTCCTTGCTATGTATTTTGTTATTTTTCACCTTATGTTAATGGAAAGATCCTAACTCCTGAATTGCCCCATAGCGTGAGTCCTACGTACCTGCGCCTTAGTATTTACGTGCTATGTGTTATGTGAACTCATATTAACCTTTTCCCTATGATGCCCCCATAGCGTGAGTCCTATTTTCCCATCACTTAGAACTATATGTTTATTTTTGATTATGCTTCCGAACCGATGATGCGACTTTTAGTATCTTGAGGCTTGTTTAGGACTCTTGAATTCTCATACGTCGTGTGACATCTAGGACCTAGGTTGGGGTCATCACAAACCACCTTGAACCCTTGGATTAGAAACCCCATCATTAGCAAACTTTTTTCTTGGAGCATTAGAGGACCCTTGGCCTTTGAATTTGTCACCTAGTTGGAAATGGCCACTCTTGGCACCTTGGAATCCACCGTCAAACCGAGCACTCTTGGACTTCCCACTTCTCCTCTTCTGAAGTTTTCTCCCTCAAGTTGTTTGGCATAAGTCATGAGCCGAGAGAAGTCCATATCACCCACAAGCATAGTTGTCCGACACTCTTCATTCACAAAACTGGACACCCCTAACACAAACTTATTATTTCTTGCCCTAGGATCAATAACAAAGTGAGGAGCATACTTTGAGAGCTTGTTGAATTTGAGGATATACTCACTCACACTCGTGAAACCTTGTTTGAGATTCATGAACTCCATCATTTTTATTTCTCTCAACTCAATAGGGAAGAACTGGTTGAGGAAGATAGACTTGAACTCTTCCCAAGGAATAGCATCACTATTTCCCCTCTCCAACTTCCATTGAACAAACCAAATTTAAGCCACACCTTTCAGTTGATAGGCTGCTAGTTCCGTCTTCTCTTCCAAATTCAACCCCATGATATCTAGCATCTTATATACCTCATTGATAAACTCTGGGATATTTCTTCATTTTGGACCCATGAAATTCCAGAGGATTCATCCTTGCGAAGTCTCTCACTCTTGAGGTTGGAGTAGGAGCATGAGGAGCTTCATGAGGTCATAGCATGTGCCAACATAGTGATGACATTTCAAAATTCAACTTGTGTAGCCCCTTCTCCTTGAGGAGCTTGATGAGTTGGACCCTCCTCAAGTGTTCCCTCCGTGGTCTTCCTTTTGGCAGCGGCTTGATCTAAAAGAGGAAAAGAGCATTCATTAGGGGAGGAGGCCTTATCTTTACATCTAGAGCACGACATAGATCATTAAGAAGTGAATATTTCCTAAAATGCCTCATAGCCTCCTATTCATAGTTGTGGCGCGCTTTACAAAAATCAATAAGACTCTACTTAACATGGTGTGTTGGAATTTTAAGGACCAAACCTAGTGTTCTGATACCAAGCTTATCATTACCCAAGCTTAGGGCCTAGATGTGAACGTCAAATGGGGAAGCAGGACTAAGGAAACTCTTTCACAATAACTTAGACATTAGAAGAGTCAAGCTCAAAACATAGACGATCATATTATCTAATAACACTTGTACTAGTGAATGGAGCATGGTCCAATACACTTTTCAGGCTCACCCTCAAATATACGTATCCAAAAAGTTATATAAGTCTTAGCAAAGAAAAGGAATGAGAGTAACAACAACAACAACAACAACAACAATATACCTCAGTGCCTCAAAAGTCTCCTGCTCATTGTGGGGTGAGGGGGGCGGATGTATGCAACCTAACCCCTATGTTTAAAAACATAAAGCAGTTGTTTCCAGATGACCCATGAGGAGCGTTGAAAGTTGCATTGACTAACTGCTACTTCACGAATGAAAAAACCACAGATAGTTTAAAGAGTCATTTTGCTTTATTTTATCTTACTCCAAGGCTAAAAAATAGTCAATTTTTGGCTCCATCTGAGATTGATGAAAAGAGAAAAGGCATGAGAGTAAATTAGATATTATCCCCGGAGTTGAGCACTCACTCAAAACTTTCTTCAAACAAATCAACTAGCCACATGGAGGATGATCAATAGGAGCTCCGATCCCTACATAATGATATCATGTAGGCATAGAGTATGCGTTACTACTCTGAATGTACTAAGTATGGGGGTGCAATGCAACAAAGGCATAAGCCATAACAATCAAGATGCATAATCATAAATAATCATATAATCTCCATATGACATATATGATCAACGCTTGTAATAAAACACACATGTAAACATTCAACTTGCATATTATAACATACATATGTGGGAGGAGAGCTTAACCGACATATAAGACCAAGCAAGCTCCTATTTGGAATCCCGATACATGACACCCCACCTGAGAAGGTGTGATCTACTTGCCAAGGTAAATCATACTTGACTCCACCTTGTGGGTAACTTGACCTAAATGGATCCACTAGTAATCCTTTTTAATTAAATAACATAATCCTATGGTGGTACATAGTTTAGAGACTAAGACTTTATATAAGGACCCCTGAGTCGAGCCCCCACCTTAAGCCTCAATCGGTGCTAAGTCTAATCTCATGGAATGCTTGAAATAATCATAGATTTAATCATAACATGAATAACTTGTAAAGACTTGATAACATGGCATGAGTAGCACATACACATACTTGACCCCTCCATGGGCATATACCTTATACTAGAGGGTAGAAAATAATATATGGACTTGACACCTTCTAGTAGGTATTACATTTCACATGACGGTAGAAACTTGTAACATGCTTTATCCATACTAGTGAGCTTAGCTTGAACATAAGGGTAAAATAGTATTCATCCTTGACCCCTCAAATAGATATAATGTGCTCACAAGAGGGTAGAATTATAGAATAAGGCTCAAATTGTCACTTGTAAATCATGGAAACCTTTGATGAGCTTAATACATGCTTGGAAGCTCATGAAAAACACTTGACTTGTGAATCATACAATACTTCATCGTTACCTTGAGAATCCTTGTCATGTAGTTTATTCAAAAAGGGTAGGTACATAAACACATGCTCAAAATTATGCAATTAGATAGTATAAGACAGGGAAGAGTGAAATTAAATCATTTCAAAGTCATACAATCCAACCCACCAACATAGTAGTAAAACCCTTATTTCTGCGTGTCATGAAACCCATCAAAAATTCACAATGTGGCACAGTTTTCATAGTTCATGTCATGCATAGCTTCAATAGTTCCAAACCAACTCATGGCATAAGCATTCAATAGTAATGCATACAAAATAACTCAATACTTGATAACATCAATCATAACTCATGTTCATAATGCATAATAGAAGATACCCATAGAGAATATAACTTGAAAATCATGAAATTTATCATAAAAGAGAGGATTGGGCTCCATGGGTGAAAGAACCCATGGATGAAGACCCACATACCTAAAACTTGAAATTCTTGAAGTAAAAGTTGAGGAAGACTTGAGACTTGACTTGGGTCCTTAAGATCCACATTGTGCTCTTGAGATTATTGAAATTGAATGGAGGGTTTGATAGTGTATTGGGAGGATTTTGAGAGTGTTTCTTGAGAGTTCTAAGCTTAAAAAATGGCTAGGTATAGAGGTTTTCACGTTTAAATGGGCATTGGGTTATTACCCCAATTTCCTTGGATGAAATAAGAAAATTGAGAGAAAATTTGCACTGGTCCGTGCCCCAGGCACGTCGCTGTCTGGGCGCGCAGGGCCACTAGAAATTGTTCCCGTTGAAAAAATTATTTTTCACTATGGGTCTTCTAAAATTTGAGTGCTAACATTTTTCCCACTTAATTTTGCCCCCTAAACAAGAATATAAAGTTGAATTTTGAAAATCATGCACGAATTTTGAGAGATGCAAGAAATACACTTATGGGGCATTCTGAAGCACATGAGGGGTGCTACATTTCCAAACCTTATCATACCCTTTACAGGCTATATACAGATCCAAATTGTAATACCTCAAAGTTGAAAAGACAGAATGCAGAAAGAAAAATATAAAAAATTAATCTGGTGTAGGGTCACGAGGTCTAACTACGGACCATAAAATGGTTCACATTCTGTAGATTGGGGTTACAGATAGAACTTGGGAGTTTGCAAACTTTTGATATGTAAATTGAGGTCTACGAACTGATTTTATTGGTCATACTTCATTTTATGGGTCATAGATGGCCCATATGGATGAGATTCAAAGGCTGAAAAAAAATTAACCATAGATAGGAGGAGGAGTGTTTACAAGTAGTGTATTATTTTACATATCATATTTTGTATCATAGATTGAGATTTAAAGGAGATTATTTTTAGTACTTGGGATATATGGACAAATTTGATGGATCATCAAATGGTATATGGACCGTAGTTTATGGTTTTGTGGGTGAGATTGTGAGATATGGAAGATTATTCTAGCTTATACGAGTGACATTATACGCGTCGTACATACTTCTACGAGTCGTGAAAAGTGCTTCTGAAATAATTTTAGAGGCTTAAACCTAGCTTCACTACTACAAAAATTGCTAAAAGAGACCTCATAAGGTCTCTTTTTTTATAAAAGAGACCTCATCATTAGATCGCTAAAATATAGTTAGCTTTTTTGTAGAGACCTCATGAGGTCGCCAAATAGAGACCTCACAAGGTAGCTAATTTTTTTCAAATTTTTCAAAAAAAAGACCTCATATGGTCGCTACTTTAGTATTTATTTTTATTTTATATTTTAATAAAGGAGACCTCATGAGATCACAATTTTATAATTTATTTTAATTTTATATTTACTGAGGGAGACGTCATGAGGTCTCTATACGTTATTAAATTTATATATATGGAGACCTCATGAGGTCTCCTTTTTGGAAAATAAAATGCAATGCAACAAAGCGACATCATGAGAACTCTTTTTCGAAAAATAAAATGCACAAAAGTTACCTCATGAGGTCTCTTTTCTGAAAAATAAAATGACCTCATTAGGTCTGTTTTCTGAGGAAAAAAAACTGACAGCTTATTACTGCCTTTGCAATTTCCTATCTATTATTTAATTCAATATACATTTTACTTAGCCAAATCAAACTCAAAGAGCTACCAACAATACAACAAAATATATTTACTAAATATTCTCTTATCAACTCAATTTAAAAATCAACTTGAAACTAATTTGAATTTAAGTGAATAAAACATAAAAGTCATAAATTAAATAATAGGAGTTCAAAGTTATCATGCATATACAAAGCACATAATAAGTCTCAAAAACAACCATAAAGTAAGAAATTTAGATTATATCTATTACAACTCTATACTTCAATAATATGACATGTGTTTGCCACATATTCCTCATCATCTTCCTCACTACTAGACTCATCAATTGAATCTCTTTGTTGACCATATACGGGATATTGAGTAGGTTGAGATTGAGAAGGCCGAGAAGGGAAGGCGACCACACCAAGACAAGGGGGAATCCTTTCTGAAGCAAGTAATGCATAAAATTGAGCCTTAAGTGTCATGACCCAACCCTAGGGCCTAGACATGATACGATGAATGGAAAACCTGAAGGCAACCCAAACAAGTCTTTTAGCATATCATTTGTACGTACTTGGCTGTGAAATGAACAAAATATTCAACAAATAATTCTAGGAGAATAGGGGCTTATGACTCACGCTATGGGGATAGATAAGGGAAAGGAACTTGCATGAATCACATAGCAAGCAAGTATTGAGGAGAGGATAAGTAGGACTCAAGCTATGGAGAAACAGGGACTTAGGACTTTCATCACTTTTCATTACTATTAATAGCATCAAATAGTATCACATAAGAGATAGTGTCTAAGGGATAAGTTTCCATGAAATCTCAACATCAAATTATAGGTACATAGTGTAGTATCCAACAATACCTCTAAGCATGAATAGGATTGGGGCTAAGGTATGTTCAAGGCTCACCCTCAAACTATAAAGTAATGTGGAATAAAGTCTTAACATAAGTAAGATAGAAACTAGATATTATCCCTGAACTAGAGGACTATTTAGATATGGCCGAAAAGATGAAAGATTCTTGACTATTTAGATATTGGCTTATTACCCAATTACCCCCAAGTGAAAAGGAAGTTTTTCAAATTTTTTTGAATTAGGGTGCGGCAAGTCTGTACAACCCAATTACCCCCAAGTGAAAGGGATGTTTTCAGTATTTTTGAACTGGGGCGCAGCAAGTTCGTGGCGTTGACTTGTCACATACCCTTATTGGTTTGCGAAATTTCACCGAAAAAATATTTTTGACAAGATATCCTATACCTTGTAGGTAACCGTTTTCCCACATAATTTTGCCCTTTGAACAAGAATATGAATTGAATTTACCAAATTTTGTATGGATTTTAAGATATTAAAAAAATAAGTCATAGGATCTTTCTCAGCTAGTTGAGGGGTGTTACAATATCATCCCCCCTTCCCCCGGGAACATTCGTCCTTGAATGTGAATAGAAAAGCATGAATAGAATGGAACATCTATTAACACCTTACTAAAACAATAATGTAAATTAAACATTGTTTTTATGCAACTTTCAAAGTCTTTATCATGGAAATCATTTTAAAAGCATGAGTAGCACATTTTCATAATTGCATATAGGACTTCAATCAAAATCCTACTCTATGAACATGCATGCACAACAAACAACAACTCAAGACTAACCTAAATAATGCATAAGGTTTTAACATGAAACTACCCCTTCCACCAATATCCAACTCAAATACTTACGCCCAAACATCAACCATAATATGTCACGCCCCACCCTAGGGTCGTGACCAGTGTCCGATAGGGACACCTAGACACATGCTAACCTTAACTTCCCAATGAAACCAACCTGGAAACCTACCAAAATTTTGGTAGAGTTTTCTCTGTTTTATTAACTAACTGCAAATACAAAGAAAAATCCAGCAGCAACCCAGACAACAATGCAAATATATATATCCATTTATACATATACACAAATGTGGGTCGACAAGGTCTCCGCTGCGGTCCTGCCGCCTAATAATCATGTCATACATAGAGTAATGCGGTCTCGCCGCCTAATCAAGTATCAAATACATATAATAGATCATGTGCTCAAGTATCTCTCACATACCCACTACCCACTAGTATCCACAGACCTCT
>JAOTQJ010041305.1:0-18484 GCA_025642045.1 Solanum sejunctum
ATGGCAATGTCTGGTACTGTTGGGTTCACTGTTTGCAGGTGGGGTTGGTTAGAAAAACAGAGGAAACTCTGTCAAAAGTTTGGGAAATTCCTTAACTGTTGTGGATAGACAATTCAGTATAGTGTATGTCTGGGTGCCCTATCGGCACCAATCACAGCCCCCTGGGTTGGGTCGTGATAATTTCACTCTTGAATTGCATGATTTTACACTAGCACTATACTCCCGCCAAGTGTTTGATAAAATGTTTGGTTATGGTTTTGGAGGAATTAAAAAACCAAAGCATGAGATATAATATGAATGACTATATGATGATGAAAAGAGCTAATGCATATGATATGTTCTATATAAAGTGTTGCATTAGGCCATGTCTGATCCGAGGGGGAGGGAGGGGGATGAAGAGCTCGAGTAACCTAGCTGAGGGGTTAGTATCTCAACCACTAGGTGGTAGGTGAGATTTCCACTAATCTAGTTGAGGGGTTAGTACCTCAAACACTAGGGTGGTAGATGAAATTGCCACCAACCTAGTTGAGAGTTTTGTACCTACACACTAGGATGATGGGTGAGATCATCATCAACCTATCAAGGGGTTTATACTTTGGAAAACTAGCTTGGTCTCTTCCACACATATGATATCCTATATATAAGTTTGAGTTACTTAAGCATTTTTACGTAAGAATTGATCATACATGCCATATTGTTATGCATGTTGATTATGATGCCTATCTCTTGTTGCATTGAATCCTACATACATAGTACATTCAAACGTACTAATGCATAGTCTTGTTCACATGATATCATCATATAGGAACCAGAGCCAAGTTGATCATCCTCCTCCTCCATGTCACTAGTTTGGTATTATTAAAGCTAGTGGTGAGTCCCTAATTCTGGGGATGTTTATCTATGCTTCTCTTATTATGTATCGAGACACGCTTCTTTATGTTCTATTTTGACTATGAGGGTCAGCCTAGTTGCTTTGTGTTAGACCACAATCTTATCCATGTAGTAGGGGTATTTGTTGGACATGCTATATATCTACGCTATGAGGTTTGACTCTTCATCTCTTGATTATGATGTTATGCAAGCTTTCCCCTTATCCCCTTTGACCTACTCTTACTCTTTATGGCTTTGATATGCTTCTGTGACCAATGATGTGTAATGATAAATTAAGAGGCTTTTTTCAGGGTTCCCCATTCATCATGTCATGTCTAGGCCATAGGCTTGGGATGTAACAAACTTGGTATCAGAGCACTAGGTTGATAGATCCTTAGAGTTCACACACCACATTGATTAGAGTCCTATTCATGGTTATGAAGTGTGCCATAATATGAATAGGAGGCTATGAGGCACTTTAGGAAATGTTTTCCTTTTTCATGTCCTAAGTCATGCTATAGAGTTGTAGTAAGTGTTTTGCATAATGATTGTTCTTTGCTATGCTAGATCATGTCAAATGCAAGTGGAAGAATGGCTCGAATTCCTAAGGAGCAACCTACTAATGGTGAGCTCTGGATGCTCTCTTATGCTTGCCCAAGTTATAGCCAACCAAGTCAATGAAGGGGCCCAAGCCCCTCATGCTACTACCCCATGAGGTGGGTTAAGGGACTTCGTAAGGATGATTCCTCTGGTGTTCTATGGGACAAAGTCAAATGAAGTTACACAAGAGTTCATTGTTGAGGTTTACAAGATTGTGAATATTATGGGTATTGGGCTAAATGAAAAGGCAGAGTTGGCAGTGTACCAACTCAAAGGGGTAGCCCAAATATGACATGATTAATTGAAGGGGGGAAGGAAAATGGTAATGTGGTTCTTTGGGAAGAGTTCAAATTGGCTTTTCTTAATCGTTTCTTCCCTCTTGAGCTCACGGAAGCTAAGTTGGTGGAGTTTATAAATTTGAAGCAAGGTTCCATTAGTATGAGGGAGTATGCTCTCAAGTTTAATCAACTTTCAATGTATGCTCCTCATTAGGTGGCTGGTCCTAGATCTAGGATGAATAAGTTTGTGATGGGGATCTCCGACTTGGTAAGTGAAGAATGTCGGTTCGCAATGCTAGTTAGTGACATGGACTTGCCTTGGTTTGTGACCTATGCCAAGCAAATGAAGGATGACAAATTGAAGAAAAGAAGGAGTCATAAGGCTAAAAGGGCCCATTTTTAGGGTAAGTTCCTAAGGGGTGGCCGGCTCCACAAAGGCCAATGGTCTTCTCATGCTACTCATAGGGGATTTGCCAATGACTCACCTAGACCTAAAGGTGTTGGTGGTATGGCTCCTATTGCTGAGTGTCTTAAATGTGGAGGTGGTCATAGGGTCCCTTGTTTGAAAGGTTCTAATTCATGCTTTGAATGTGGGGAGCTTGGTCACAAGAAGATGGATTGTCCAAGAGACCATAGCAAAGGTCGGGATTCAAATGTGATTCCATTGGGTAGGGGTGGTCATCAAGGTGGTGACCCAAGGCACAATCAGTTTTATGGTCTACATGGGAGGCAAAGAGTTAGTGAGATTCCCGACGTTGTTACCGATATGTTGAAAATCCTTGACTTTGATGTATATGTTTTGATTTATCCGAGTGCCACTCTCTCCTTTTTACCTTTTTTGTTGCTAAAAAGTTCCATGCTAAGTTCGAGTTGTTACAGGAGTCTTATGAGATATCTACTCCTATTGGTCCATCTATTATTTCTAGAAAGGTTTATAGAAATTTTCCGATTTGCATCTTGCTTGAAATATTGCCTTGTGATCTTGTTGAGTTGGATATGGTTGATTTTGATATCATTCTTGGGATGAATTAGTTGCATGCATACTATGCCTCTATTGATTTTAGAACCTATAGGGTTAAGTTCCAATTTGCAAATGAACCCGTGCTTGAGTGGGAGAGTCACGATGTAGTGGTTAAGGGTAGGTTCATCTCTTGCATTAAAGCCCATAAGTTGATCTCTAAAGGATTCTTGTATCATCTTGTGAGGTTTAAAGATGTGGAATCCAAAGTCCTTCTATAGAGTCAGTTCTAGTTGTAAATGAGTTCCTTCATCTCTTCCTAAATGACCTTTGGGGTGTCCCTCCCTAAAGTGAGATAGATTTTGGCATAGATCTCTTTCACGATACTCAACCCATCTCCATTCCCCTTTATCGTATGGCCCCGACGCAGTTGACGGAATTAAAGGAACAACTGAAAGATTTTTTGGAGAAGGTATTTATTAGGCCTAGCTAATTACCTTGGGGTACACTAGTGTTTTTTGTAAAGAAGAAGGATGGGTCACTTAGAATGTGCATTGACTACTGGCAACTTAATAGGGTCACTATAAAGAATAGATATCTTCTTCTAAGAACTGATGATTTGTTTAACCAATTGCAAGGGGCTATCTTTTTCTCTAAGATTGATCTTCGATCTGAATATCATCACATGAGGGTTAGGGAGTGTGATATTCCAAAGCTGGCTTTCCAGACTAGATATGGGTATTACGAATTTGTGGTGATGTCTTTTGGGTTGACCAATACACCAACAATCTTCATGGACCTAATGAATAGGGTATTCAAACCCTACCTTGATTCCTTTGTTGTGGTCTTCATTGATGATATTTTGATCTATTCACATAGTAGGGAGGAGCATATGGATAATTTGAGTGTTGCGTTACAAAGATTGAGGGAGGAGAAATGATATGACAAGTATGACAAGTGTGAATTTTTGTTGAAGGAGGTTGCATTCTTGGGTCATGTGGTGTCAAGGAATGGTATTTAGGTAGATCCTAGGAAGACCAATGTGATTAGAAATTGGCCTAGACCATTGACCCTGTCGGACATTAGGAGCTTCTTAAGCCTAGCGGGTTATTATAGAAGGTTTGTGAATGGGCTCTCCACCATCGCTTCCCCAATGACAAAATTGACTCAAAAGAAGGTTAAGTTTGTGTGGACCAATGAGTGTGAGAGGATCTTCCAAACATTGAAAGTTAAGCTCTTGTCTGCTCCTGTATTTTCACTACCAGGAGTGCTTGAGGAATTTGTTGTGTACTGTGATGCTTCTAGAGTTGGTTTGGGTTGTGGGCTAATGCAAAATGGTAAGGTGATAGCCTATGTTTCTAGGCAACTCAAAGTTCATGAAAAGAACTATCCTACTCATGATCTTGAATTAGCCATCATTGTATTTGCTTTAAAGATTTGGCGCCATTATTTGTATGGGGTGCATGTGCATGTATTTACTGATCATAAGAGCCTCCAATATGTGCTCACTCAAAAAGATCTCAACTTGAGGCAATGAAGGTGGTTAGAAATTTTTAAGGATTATGATATGAGTGTACATTATCATCCGGGTAAGCCTAATATTATGGCGGATGATTTGAATAGGGTGTCTATAGGTAACCTAGATCATGTTGATTGTGGTGATAAGGAAATGGCTAGGGACGTGCATCAATGGGCAAGATTGGGAGTTAGGTTGGAAGAGGTTAGTGGTGATGGTATTATTGTTGTTGATAGGTCTAAACCTTCATTGGCTGATGAGGTGATAGCAAAACAAGATCTAGAATCCTCATTGCTTGAATTGAAGGCTTTGGTAAGAGACGAAAAAGTAGAGGTTTTCTCTTAAGGGGGAGATGGTGCCCTTAGGTACCAAGGTAGGTTGTGTATGCCTTGTGCTGATGGTTTGAGGGAGAAAATCCTTGATGTGGCCCAGAATTCTTCTTCTTCTATCCAACACGGTTCCACCAAAATGTATAGAGATTTGAGGGATGTGTATTGGTGGGGAGGCATGAAGAGAGATATTGCAAAATTCTTTTCTAGTTGCCATAGTTATCAATAAGTCAAAGTCGAACATCAAAGGCCAGGTAACCTAACCCAAGACATAGAGATTCCTACTAAGAAGTGGGAGGTGATTAATATGGATTTTGTTATTGGGTTGGCCAAGTCTAGGAAGGTTTTGATTCCATATGGGTGGTGTTGATAAGATGATGAAATTGGTTCACTTTCTAACAGCTAAGACTACATAAGCGGCTGAAGAGTATGCAAGGTTGTACATCTATGAGTTAGTGAGGTTACATGGGGTTCCCTTATCCATCATATCGAATCGTGGTGCTCAATTTACTTCTCATTTTTAGAGGTTTTCCAAAAGGGTCTTGGTACAAGGTTAAACTTAGTATGGCCTTGCACCCTCAAACGGAAGGCCAAGCTGAAAGGATAATTCAAACCCTTGAGGATATGCTTAGGGAATGTGTATTGGAGTTGAGGGGTAGTTGGGATTATCATCTTCATTTAATTAAGTTTGGATATAATAATAGCTATCATTCTAGCATTGGTATGGCTCCTTTTGAGTCTCTCTATGGTAGGCATTGTAGATCATCGGTTAAGTGGTTTGAGGTTAGAAAGGTGGCTTTATGGGGACAGGATCTGGTTATGGAGGCTCTTGAGAAGGTTAGGATGATTAGGGAAAGGTTCAAAACAGCCCAAAGTTGTGAAACATACGATGCTGATGTGAGATAAAGAGACCTTGAATTCGAAGTGGGTAATTGGATCTATTTGAAAGTTTCTCCAACGAAAGGTGTGGTTCATTTTGGTAATGAAGGAAAGTTAAACCCAAGATATATTGGTCCTTATGAGGTGATAAAGACGATTGGCAGGTAGCTCATGAGTTAAAGTTACCTAGTGAGATGGAATTAGTTCATCTGCTATTTCATACCTCTATGTTGAGGAAATGTGTGGGTGATCCTAATGCTATTGTGTCACTTGATGTTTTGGGGGTTCTTGAGGATAACTTGACTTATGAGGAGGTTCTAGTAAGATTTTAGATAGGTAAGTGAAGAGATTGAGGAACAAGGAGGTGGCATCTGTTAAGGTCCTTTGGAGGAACCAACATGTCAAAAATGCTGGCAGGCCGAAGCGGACATGCAAAAGCAGTATCCTTATCTTTTCCACTCCATTCAAGCCTAAGGTACTAATTCTAAGTCCCATATGTGATTTCTAGTCTTATATTTCAGCCCCTATGTCATTCATATGCATTCATGTTTAAGTTGGGTAATTTATGATGATTTTATACTTATGATGAGATTTTGAAAATGGTGTTTTAAATGTAATGTTGCATTTTTGTTGGGGCTGATTTGTTTACACTCACTCTTGTCATGTACTTTTCTTTTATATTTGGGTATGAATGTTCCCAAAGGGGAGATATTGAAACAACCCAAAAAATGCTCAAAAATGTACCTCAGAATTGCCCGGAATCGTAATTTTGGTATATCTAAAAATTCATTAGTTATTACGATAATCCGAATTCATATTCTCGTTCACTGGGCCAAAATTAGGGGGAATAGGGTCTAACCTTTATTTTTAGGCAATCAAAATGAATTATGATTTTTCCTAGTGGACTGAAAATAGAAAGCTTTTTGAGTCGCTTCCACGACATGCAACTATGTTTTTTTGAGACTATTTTTTTCAACTAGGTCTAAGACTTTTAATCTTGGACCTAACTGTTGTCAAATGTGTATTTATTTATACTTAGCCATATTTTACCCTCATATCATCCTAAATGTTCCCCAATACTCACTCAAACACTTAGCCATATTTTTCACTCCTAAATTCAAGTCTCAAAACCTCCTCTGGAACTAAGGATTTCCTTCAAGCTTCATGTCTCCATTTCAATCTACATCAACAGTTTCTCCAAACCTAAGGTATGTAGGTTTCAAACATTGAGTGTTTTCACCCATGGTGCACTAATCTCCTTTTTACTCAATTATCATGATTTAATGTTGATTTTACAAATGGGTTTACTAGTATGAACATGTCTATGAACTATGTTAAAGCTATTTGAATTTGTGTCTATTTTGCTATGTTTTGAGCTATAAATCTCTGATCTATTGTAAGATTTGAGAAGGACTTCTAATGTATATTGCTTGAGGATGTTGTAAGGTGTTGATTGATGGTTTTACATGGGATTTACTTGCATGATTGCACTCTTGAATTTCATGGTTTTACACTAACACTACACACCCGCCAAATGTTTGCCAAAATAGCTGACTATGGTTTCTTAAGGAATTAAGTCCAAAGCATGAGATATGATATGAATGACTATATGATGATGAAAAGAACTAGTGAATATGATATATTCTATATAAATTATTGCATTAGACCATGCTCAATCCGTGGGGACTAAGAGCCCCGGTAACCTAGTTGAGGGGTTAGTATCTCAACCACTAGGGTGGTAAGTGAGATTGTGACTATCCTAGTTGAGGGGTTAGTACTTCAAACACCAGGATGGTAGGTGAATTTTCCACAGACCTAGTTGAGGGGTTTGTACCTCACACACCAGGGTGATGGGTGAGATCATCATCAACCTACCATAGGGTTTATACTTTGGAAATATAGTTTGGTCTCTTCTACACATATGATATCCTATATATGCATAAGTAACTTAAGCATAGATCATACATGTCATATTGTTATACTATTCCTATTGCCTATTGTTATGCATGTTGATTATGATGCCTATCTCTTATTCCATTGCATCCTACATACTTAGTACAATCAAACGTACTAATGCAGACTCTTGCTTATATGATATCACCACATAGGAATTGAAGCACAAGTTGATCATCATCATCCTCCATATGGCTAGTTTTGTATGACTTAAGCTAGTGGTGAGTCCCCCATTCTGGGGAGGTTTATCTATGCTTCTCTTATTATGTATTAAGACACTTTTGTTTATGTTCTATTTTGACTATGAGGATGAGCTCGATTGTATTATCTTGGCCTACGCTCTTATCCATGTAGTAGAGGTGTTTGTTGGACATGCTATATATCTATGCTATGAGCTTTGACTCTTTATATCTTGATTATGATGTTATACAAGCTATCCCCTTCGACCGTTAGCCCCTACTCCTACTTTGTATGTCTTTGATATGCTTCAATGACTAATGATGTGTAATGATAAGTTAAGAGGTTTATTTGGTATTTGTACGAGTTCCCCATTAGCCGCGTCACATCTAGGCCCTAGGCTTGGGTCATGACAGAGGGGCAGCTCCACTTGAGGGAAGACTAGATCTGCTTCTCTAAAGCTTATTCGTGAGCTAGAGCGGCCTATGGATCCTATTTCACCACCCTCAGTCCAAGAGACTACACCCTCAGTTCAAGAGTTAGATGAGGTTATTGGTTAGATTGGAGATAGCTCCTCCAGGCCCAACTACAATTGAGATAATGACTTTTACCACACTGGTTGGTCCTGTTGGTGCTCCACTGAAGCAAGCTATTATTCATATGGGTCTTTCTCAGCTCTTGAAGACCCTCCTATGACTATTGTTAATCCACATCAGGCATCAAGATCGATTTCGGGTACTCAAATTTAGAGTTTTTTGTTGCACTATCTATTGCACCTACCTTGGTTGTGGTGCCACCATTTTTTATAGTCCATCCTTGTCTACAGTTGACGAGAAGAGTTTTGAGAGGTTTGCATGGTTGGCTCCACCATGATTTGATGGCACTCCTAGAGATAGAGCTTATGATTTTCTACCAAGATCGATTATCTAATCTTACTATTACAGAGTCGCATGGATTTTCCTACACTTTATATCAGTCAACCGACCTTGCTAAGGATTGGTGGAGGTTAGTGGTAGCTCATCGGCCTATTGGATTCCAACTATGACCTGGGGACAGTTTACTAAGATATTTTTAGAGTGATTCGTGCCCTACAGCCTTCGAGATAGTCATTGAGATATACTCGACAGGTTGAGCGGAGATCTATATCTGTTAATTGACTACCAAGTTAAATTTCATGATTTATATATATATGCCTTGTCTAATATTCCTACTGAGTTCAAAAGTATTCGACGATTTCCAAACGCTTAGCAGGGTATCTTCAGTAGGCTATGGCTTCCTTGGTTTGTTGGAGGTACTTTCTCGAGTGTTGTGGATTATGCTCGTATAATAGAGCATATTAGGCAGGATATATAGGGTGAAGGGAAGACATTCTATCGACATAGACAGTTTAGTGGGCAGGCACCACAAGACCAAGAGATTCAGAGACATGGCCATCAGGGTTTGGCAGTTCAAGTAGCTCTTTTGGCATTTGATAGTGTTGATAGATTTGCTCAGGTGGAAAGTGCACCCAAGTGTGGTAGTTTTTCAATGCTTCCATCTCAGATACAGAAGATTGCCATCTCATAGACAAGAGACCAGGTCTTGTTATCATTGTGATGAGATTGGGAACTTGGCTTATCATTATCCTCATCTTCTACCTCCTGCTCAGATGTAAGGTTCTCAACCAGCTCGTCCAGCTCTAGTACAGGTACCTAGAGACACTCTTTAGGCTATGAGAGGTGGTGCTAGAGGAGGTTGTGGTATAGTCGGAGGTGGTGCTCGTGGTTGTCCATAGGTTGGTGGTAGGTACTGAATTTGCTATGCAGTTCCAGATAAAGTTGAGGCAAAGGCCACTAATGCAGTTATCATAGGTATGGTTCTGGTGTTCCACCATTTATCTTTTGGTTTTATTTGATCTAGGCTTCACTTATTCATATGTGCTGGCCTATTTTGCTTCTTATATTGACATTATATGTGAGCCACTTACTGAGCCTATTTGTATTTCTACACCTATAAGTGAATCATTAGTGGTGAATCGGGTGTATCGGGATTGTGTTCTGACTTTTACGGGGAGAGATACTATTCCTGATCTTATATCACTAGATATGGTTGACTTCAATGTGATTTTGGGTGTGGACTGGTTGTCGCCTTACCATTCTATTCTTGACTATCATGTAAACAAAATAACCATATCTTGCCCCAATTTGCCTCAATTGATGTGAACTGGAGCACTGGCTCCTATCCTAAGGGTGTTTTCTCTTACGTCAATGCTTGTCGGTTGATAGGGAAAGGGTGTTTGACATATTTAGCTCATGTTTGGGTTATTTCTTAGGAGTATCCATCATTGGAGACTACTAGGGTTTCTAGAGAATTTATCAATATATTTTCAACTGATTTGACTAGTGTTCCTCTAAATCGTGATATTGACTTTGCTATTGATGTAGAGCTAGGAATTAAGCCCATATCTACTGCTCCTTATTATATGGCTCCGTATTGAATTGAAGGAGTTGAAGGAACAGTTGGAAGATTTGTTAAAGAAAGTCTTTATTCTTCTGAGTGTATCTACCTAGGGTGCCCCTATATTATTCTGAAGAAGAAAGATGGCACTATGAGTGTTTGTATTGACTATTGTCATCTTAACAATGTGAGCATCAAGAAAAAATATCCCTTACCTCGCGTTGATGATTTTTTTGACCAATTGCAAGGTGTTTTGGGATTCTCTAAGATTGACTTGAGGTTTGGGTACCATCGGTTGAGAGTTTAGAAGTTTGATATCAAAAAGATAATTTTCAGGACCCTTTATGGGCATTATGAGTCTGTAGTTATATCATTTGAGTTGACTAATGCCCCGACTGCTTTTATGGAGTTGATAAACCTAGTGTTCAAGCCCTATTTTTACATCTTTGTGATTATGTTCATAGATGATATCTTGGTTTATTTCTAAAGTGAGCTGGATCATGTTTAGCACTTGACAACTGTACTTCAGAGATCGGGGAAGAGAAGTTGTATGCTAAGTTCCCAAAGTGTGCATTTTTGCTAGAGTCTGTTGCAATTGTTGGCCATGTTATGTCAAAAGAGGGTACTATAGTAAATCCAGCTAAGGTAATTGTTGTTTGTGAGTGGGCTAGGCCTACATTGGTGATTAAGATTCAGAATTCCCTTGGCTTAGCAGGGTATTATTAGCATTATGTTCAGGATTTCTCATCCATAGCAGTCTCATTAGCCAGATTGAGTCTATTGTAGCATTCCCGTGGTCGGATGATTTTGAGTTGAGCTATTGAAACGACCACAAAAAGTTCCCTAAAATGTGCCTAGAAATTCCCAAAATTTTAAATTCCATATATCTCAAAATCCATTTGCTATTTCAAAAATTCAAGTTCATATTCTTTGTTAGGGGGTCAAAATTAGAGAGGAGACGATCTAACCCCGATTTAAGGGTGAAAAATTAGCAATTGTGAAATTTCAAGAATGCAATTTCCAGTGGCAAATCTGCGTCACAAAGTACAAAAAGTGGCAGGTTTTTTTTACTCGGTCCTAAGTCTTGGGCCTAAGTGTTCCCAAATGTGTTTTAACCCATACTTAGCAAACTTTCACCCTCATATTATCCAAAACATTTCCCAATACTCACTCAAACACTTAGTCACATTTTCTCTCCCCCAAACTCAATTCCCAAACCCTCATCCCAAGATAAGGTTCTCCTTCAAGGTTCTTCTTTAAGTTTCAAGTCTCCATACCTAATCTTCACCAAGTTCATCTCTAAGCTAAAGTACGTGGGCTTCTTCATGGGACCCTTTCACCAATGACACCCAAGCCTCCTTTTACTCAAATTGCATTATTTAAGGTTTATTTACAAATGGGTCTTGCTTATTATGAAATTCACTGCACACTATGTTAAAGCTATCTGAAATTGTGACTGTTTTCCAATATTGTGAGCTATAAATCTTTGATCAATTGTAAGATTTGATGAGGGATTTTGATGTATATTGCTTGAGAGTATTACAAGGTGTTGATCGATGGTTTTACAACGGATTTTCTTGTATGATTTGATCTCTATATTTCATGGTTTTATACTGGTATTACACACCCTCTAAGTGTTTGACAAATTTTCCAGATGTGGTTTCTAAAGGAGTTAAAGGTCCAAAGCATGAGATAAGAGGTGAGTAACTATATGATGATAAAATGAGCTTATTATATGATATACTCTAATATAATACTAGATTGGGGGGGGATAAGAGCCCGGGTAACCAAGGTGGGGGTTAGCACTAATCAACCATGTTAGGGGTTTGTACTTTACCACCATGGTGATAAGGTATGATTATCATCAACCATCAAAGGGGTTTGTACCAACCGCCCGGGTGATGGGGTGAAACCATAATCAACTACCAAGGGATTTGTACCTTGAAAATCTAACTTGGTCTCTTCTACATATATGATATCCTATGTGAGCATGAGTTACTTCAGCATGTTTTACTTATGCATTGATCATCCATGTCATATTGTTATACTATGCCTATTGCCTATTAGTAAGCATTTTTATTATGATGCCTAATTCTTGTTTCATAGCATTCTACATACTTAGTACATTCAAATATACTAACACATACTCCATGCCTACATGATATCACTATGTAGGAACCAATGCCCAAGTTGACTATCCTCCTCCACGTGGCTAGTTTGACACTACAAGATAGTTAGTGAGTCCTCCACTTTAGGGACCTTAGTCTATGTTGCTCTTATTATGTATCGAGACATTCTTCTTTGTTGTCTATTTTAACTATAAGGGTGAAATCGGTTACATGGTCTTGGCCCCCACTCTTATCTATGTATTAGAGATGTTTCTTGGACATGTTATGTACTAAAGATATAAGCTTGACTCTTGTCTCTTGATCATGATGTTATGCAAGTTTTTTCCTTAGTCCTGTTGTCGCCTATTCATACTCTTTTATGTTATTTATATGATTCCATGGCCAATGATGTGTAATGATAATTTAAGAGGCTTGTTTGGGGTTCCTTTGGATTCTCCATTCACCTCGTCTAGGCCCTAGGCTTGGGTCATGACAAAATTGGTATCAAAGCACTAGGTTGATAGATCCTCAGAGTCTAACACACTGCATCGATTAGAGTCCTATTCATAGTTGTGAAGCGCGCCATGACATGAGTAGAAGGCTATGAGACGTTTTAGGAAATGTTTCCCTTCTTCAAGTTCTAAGTCATGTTATAGAGTTGTGGTAAGTTTTTCCCATAACAATTGTTATTTTCTATGCTAGATCATGCTAAACACGCGAGGAAGAAGGGCCTAAACTCTCGAGGAGTAATATACCAATGGTGAGCTCTATGATGCTCTCATTATGCTTGCCCAAGTTTTATCCAACCAAGTAAATCAAAGGACCCAAGAGCTATATGCTACTACCCCGGGAGCTAGGGTAAGAACTTCATGAAGATGAATTCTCTGGCGTTTTATGGGTCAAAGGTTGATGAAGATTCACAAGAGTTCATTGATGAGGTCTACAAGATTTTGAATATCATGGGTGTTGGGAAGAATGAAAAGATGGAGTTGGTGGTGTACCAACTCAAAGGGGTAGCTCAAATATGGTATGATCAATTGAAGGGAGAGAAGGGAATTAGTAATGTGGTGCTTTGGGAAGAGTTCAAATTGGCTTTCCTTAATCTATTTTTCCCTTTTAAGCTTAGCGAAGCTAAGATAGTAGAGTTCATAAACTTCAAACAAGGTGCTATGAGTGTGAGGGAGTATGCCCTCAAGTTAAATCAACTTTTGAAGTATACTCATCATTTGGTGGCCAATTCTATATCTAGGATGAATAAGTTCATGATGGGGATCTGACTTGGTAAGTGAAGAATACTGGTATGCTATGCTAATTAGTCACATGTACTTGTCTCTGTTGATGACATATGTCAAGAAAATGAAGGAAGAAAAGTTTAGGAATAGAAGGGGGCATGAGGCTAAGAGGGCCCGATTTGAGGGTAAATTCCAAAAGGGTGCTAGCTTTCTTCAAGGCCAAGGGCCTAATCATGCTACTAATAGGGGGTTTTCCAATGACTTCCCAAAGCCTCAAGGTGTTAGCCATGTGGCTCCTAATGATGTGTGCCCTAAATGTGGAAAGAGTCATGGAGGCCCATGTTTGAAGGGTTCTAATGCATGCTTTGGTTGTAGAGAGCTTAGGCACAAGAAGGTGGATTGTCCAAGAAATTGTGGTAATAGATGGGGTGCAAATATGGTCCCATTGGGTATAGGTGGTATCTAAGGTGGTGCCCTAAGGCACAACTAGTTTTATGCACTACATGGGAGGCAAGGGATTGGTGAGGTCCTCGATGTTGTTTTCGCTATGTTAAAAATATTTGACTTTGATATGTATGCTTTGATTGATCCGGGTGCCACTCTTTCCTTTGTTACCCCTTTTGTTTCTAAAAAGTTCTATGTTGACCCTGAGTTATTGCTGTTTTGGTGTTTCTATATTGCCAGGAAAGCTTATAGGAGTTGTCCTATTTGAATTTTGCATATGTTGTTTCCTTTTAATCTTGTTGAATTAGATATGGTTGATTTTTGATGTCAATCTTGGGATGGGTTGTTGTATGCCTACTATGCTTCTATTGATTATAGAACCCGTACGGTCAAGTTTCAATTCCCAAATGAACTCGTTCTTAAGTGGGAGAGTCAAGATGTGGTAGTCAAGAGTAGATTCATTTCATGCATTAAAGCCCATAAGTTGATCTCTAAGGGGTGTCATTACCATCTTGTAAGGGTAAAAGATGTGGAGTCCAAAGTTCCTTCCATAGAGTCGATTCTGGTTGTAAATAAGTTTCTTAATGTATTCCCAAATTATCTTCCTGGTGTCCCTCATGAAAGGGACATAGATTTTGGTATATACCTCCTCCCCGATACTTAACCTATCTCCATTCCCTTTACTGCATGGCCCTGGCGAAGTTGAAAGAGTTAAAAGAGCAATTGAAAGATTTGTTAGAAAAAGGATTTATTAGACCTAGTTAATCCCCTTGGGGTGCTCCAGTGTTTTGTGTAAAAAAGAAGAATGGGTCCCTTAGAATATGCATTGACTACCAGTAACTCAATAGGGTCACTATAAAGAATAGATATCCTCTTCCAAGAATAGACAACTTGTTTGATAAATTTCAAGGGGCTAGCTTTTTTTCTAAGATTGATCTTAGGTCCGAGTATCATCAAGTGAGGTTGAGGGAGCGTGATATTCCTAATACATCCTTTTCGAACTAGATATGGCATTATGAGTTTGTTGTGATGTCTTTTAGGTGCAGCAATGCACCAACTATCTTCATGGACCTAATGAAGAGGGTCTTCAAACTTTACTTTGATTCTTTTGTTGTGATCTTCATTGATGAGATTTGGATCTATTCACATAGTAGGGAGGAGCATATGGGATATTTGAGGGTTGTGTTGTAGAGATTGATGGAGGAGAAATTGTATGCCAAATATGACAAGTGTGAATTTTGGTTGAAGGAGGTTGCATTCTTGGGTCATATGGTATCGGGGGATGGTATTAAAGTCGATCCTACGAAGACCAATATGATTAGAAAAATGCCTAGACCCTTAACTCCATTGGATATTAGGAGCTTCTTGAGCCTTGCGGGTTACTATAGAAGATTTTTGAATGGGTTCTCCTCCATTACTTCCCCTATGACAAAATTGACTCAAAAGAAGGTTAAATTTTTGTGGACCGATGATTGTGAGAGAAGCTTCCAAATATTGAAGGGTAGATTCGTATCCGCTCCTATGTTGTCACTACTGGATGAGCTTAAGGGTTTTGTTGTCTATTGTGATGCATATAGAGTTGGTTTGGGTTGTGTGCTAATGCAAAATGATAAGGTCATAGCATATACCTCTAGGAACCTCAAAGTGCATGAAAGGAACTACCCTACCCATGATCTTGAATTGGCTGCCATGGTGTTTGCGTTAAAGATTTCGCATCATTATTTTTATGGGGTGCATGTTGATGTTTTCATTGATCATAAGAGCCTTCAATATGTCTTCACTCAAATATATCTCAACTTGAGACAAAGAAGGTGGCTAGAACTTCTTAAAGACTATGACATGGGTGTGCATTATCATCCAGGTAAGTCAAATGTGGTGGCTGATGCTTTGAGTAGGGTGTCTATTAGAAGACTAGCTCATGTTCATGGTGGTGATAAGGAGATATCTAGAGAGGTGCATAGATTGGCTAGATTGGGGGTTAGGTTGGAAAAAGTGGGTGATGGTGTTGTTGTTGATGGTTCCAAATCTTCTTTGGTTGATGAAGTGATTGCAAAACAAGATCTTGACCTCTCCTTGCTTGAATTGAAGGCTATGGTAAAACAAATAGGAAAAATGGAGGTTTTCTACCAAGAGGGAGATGGTGCCCTTAGATACTAAGTTAGGTTGTGTGTGCCTTGTGTTGATTGTTTGACGGAGAAAATTTTTTATGAGGCCCATAATTCTTCTTATTCTATCCACCTCGGTTCCACCAAAATGCATAGAGACTTGAGGGATGTGTATTGGTGGGGAGGCATGAAGAGGGACATTGCCAAGTTCATTTCTGGTTGCTATAGTTGTCAACATGTCAAAGCCGTACATAAAAGGTTGGGTTGCCTAACCCAAGGCATAGAGATTCCTACTTTGAAGTGGGAGGTGATTAATAAGGATTTTATGGTTGGGTTACTTAAGACTAGAAAATTTTTTGATTCCATTTGGGTATGGTTGATAGGATGACCAAATCGGCTTACTTTTACCGATTAAGACCACATATGGGGCTGAAAGGTATGCAAGGTTGCACATCTATGATATAGTGAGGTTAAATGGGGTTCCTTTATCCATTATATTGGATCATGGTGCATAATTCACATCACACTTTTGGAGGTCTTTTCAAAGGGGTCTAGGTACAAAAATTCACCTTAGTATGACCTTTCACCCTCAAATGGACGGCCAAGCTAAAAGACAATTGAAACCCTTGAAGATATGCTTTAGGCATGTATATTAGATTTGAGGGGTAGTTGGTATGACTATCTTCCTTTGATCGAGTTTGCCTACAATAATAACTACCACTCTAGTATCGGGATGGCTTCTTTTAAGGCTCTTTATAGGAGATGTTGTAGATCACTGGTTGGTTGGTTTGAGGTTGGAGAGATGGCTCTATTGGGACTAGATATGGTTATGGAGGATCTTCAGAAATTAAGGATTATTAGGGAAAGGTTGAGAACATCCCAAAGTGTCAAAAATCTTATGCCAGTGTGAGAAGAATAGACACTGAATTCAAAGTGGGTGATTGGGTTTATTTGAAAATTTCTCCAATGAAAGATGTTGTCCATTTTTGGTAAAAAGGGGAAGTTGAGTCCAAGATAAGTTGGTCCTTAGTCTTGAAGAGGGTTGGCAAGGTATCGTATGAGATGAAGTTACCTAGTGAAATGAATTTGGTTCACCCGGTGTTCCATGTCTCTATGTTGATAAAATATGTTAGTGATCCTAATGCTATTGTGCCTCTTGATTTTGTGGGTATTTTTGAGGATACCTTGACATATGAAGAGGTTACAGTTCAGATCCTAGATAGGCAAGTGAATAAATTGAGAAACAAGGAGGTGGCATCCATTAAGGTCCTTTGAAGGAACCAACAAATCGAAAGAACTACTTGGGAGGCTAAAACGGACATGGAAAAGTGGTATCATTATATTTTTCTCTCCACTCAAGCCTACGATACGAATTCTAAGTCCCCTATGTGATTTCAAGTCTTGCATTTCAGCCCTTATGTCATTCAGATGCATTTATGTTCAAGTTGCCAAGTTTATGATGATTTTACACTTATGTTGAGATTTTGAAAATGGTGTTTTAAATATAATGTTGCATTTTAGTTGGGCCAGGTTTTTATATGATCATTCTTATCTTGTGCATCTCTTTTACATTTTGGTATGTATGTTCCCAAGGAGGAGATATTGAAACAACCCCGAAAGGTGCCCAAAAATGTGCCATGGAAAACCCAAAATTTTAAATTCCATATATCTCAAAATTTGTTTACTATTTCAAAAATGTGACTTCATATTCTTGTTCACAGGGTTAAAATTATAGGGTGGGGGTCTAACCCTGGTTTAAGGGCAAAAGATTAGCGATTATGAAATTCCAAGAATGCAATTTCCAATGGAAAATCCGCATCGCGGCCACAGAATAAAAAGTGGCCTATTTTTTTACTAGGTCCAAGACTTCTAAGTCTTGGGCCTAAGTGTTCCCAAACGTCTTTTTAACCATACATAGCTAAATTTCATCCTCATATTACCCAAAATATTTTCCAATACTCACATAAACATATTTACACTCCCCAAACTCAAGTCCCAAACCGTCATCCTAAGCTAAGGTTCCTTCAAGGTTCTTCTTTAAGCTTCAAGTCTCTATCTCCAATCTTTACCAAGTTCATCTCTAAGCTAAGGTATATGGGTTTGTTCATGGGTTCCTTTCACCCATGATACACAATCTTCCTTTTACTCAAATTGATTTAAAGTTAATTTACAAATGAGTCTTGCTTATTATGAAATTCACTACACACTATGTTAAAACTATGTGATGTTGTGACTGTTTTGCTATTTTGTGACCTATAAATCTTTGACCTATTATAAGATTTGATGAGGTGTTTTGATGTATATTGCTTGAGGGTATTTCAAGGTGTTGATTGATGGATTTACAATGGATTTTCTTGCATGATTTCATCACTATATTTCATGGTTTTATACAAGCATTACACACTTTCTAAGTGTTTGATAAAATATCCAGATGTGGTTTCTTGAGGAGTTGGATCTCCAAAGATGAGATATGATCAGAATAACTATATGATGATGAAATGAGCTTATGTATATGATATATTTTATATAAAGTGTTGCAATAGAATATACCCGATCTGGGGGGATAAGAGCCCGAGTAACCAAGGTCGGGGTTTGTACT
>JAOTQJ010041305.1:18584-104468 GCA_025642045.1 Solanum sejunctum
GGGGTTTGTACTTATCCATCATAGTGATAAGGTGTGATTATCATCAACCATGTGAGGGGTTTGTGCCACACCTCCAAGTTGATGGGGTGAAACTATCATCAGCCACCAAGGGGTTTAAACCTTTAAAATCTAGCTTGGTCTCTTCTATACATATGATATCCTATATGAGCATGAGTTACTTCAGCATGTTTTACTTATGCATTGATCATACATGTCATATTGCTATACTATGCCTATTGCCTATTGTTATGCATTTTGATTATGATGCCTAATTCTTGTTGCATTGCATCCTATATACTTGGTACATTCAAATGTACTAATGCATACTCTACGCCTACATGATATCACCATATAGGAACCGGTGCCCAAGTTGATCATCCTCCTCCTCCACATGGCTAGATCAACACTACTCAAGCTAGTTAGTGAGTCCTCCACTTCAGGGACTTTAGTTTATGTTGCTCTTATTATGTATTGAGGCATTCTTCTTTATTGTATATTTTAACTATGAGGGTGAGCCTGATTACTTTGTCTTGGCCCCCGCTCATATCTATATATTAGAGGTGTTTGTTGGACATTTTATATACCTATGATATGAGCTTGGCTCTTATATCCTGATCATGATATTATTCAAGCCTTTCCCTTAGTCCTGTTGCCCCTTATTCTTACTCTTTTATGTTGTTTATATGTTTCCACAACTAATGATGTGTAATGACAAGTTAAGAGACTTGTTTGGAGTTCCTTCGTGTTCTCTATTCACTATGTCGCATTTAGGCCCTAGTTGTGGGCTGTTATAGCTTTCAATGGCTCAATAATTTGTTGACTTCAGCACCTATTCGTGCTTTACCCGATGATGGAGTTCCATTTGTGGTTATTCTGATGCTTCATGTTCGGGTTTGGGTGGTGTCGTGATGAAAGGGGGATATTGATAACCTATGCTTCTAGATAGTTTAAGGTGAATGAGAAAAACTACCCTACCCATGACTTGGAGTTGGCTGCATCGTGAAACGACCCCAAAAAGTGCTCAAAAATGTGCCTAGAAGATGCCTGGAATTGTAATTTCTATATGTCTAAAAATTCGTACGTGATATTGAAAATTTGACTTCATATTCTTCATCAGGGGATTAAGTTGAGTGGGAAATGGGTCTAACCTTGATTTAAGAGCAACCGTATCAAAATTTGGAAATAGCAAAATGTGATTTCTATACAAGTTTCCATATCCCTGGCAGGATGTGCCAAGAGCGCGCTACAGTGTATTTTGTACACTGTTTTTCTATCTTGGTCCAAGTCTTTTTGGTCTTGGGACTAAGTGTTCCCATGTATGAAAATACCTATACTTATCCATATTTTGCTCTCATATCATACGAAACATTCCCCAATACTCATTCAAACACTTAGAAAAATATTTCACTCCTAAATTCAAATCCCAAAACTTATTCGAATATTAAGGTTCTCATTCAAGCTTCAAGTCTCCATTTCAAATCTTTATCAAGTTATTCTCCAAAGCTAAGGTATGTGGGTTTCATTTATAGATTCCTTTCACCGATGATACCCAAGCTTCCCTTTACCTAAATTTGCATGATTTAAAGTTGATTTACTCATGGGTCTTACTTATTATGAATTTCACTACACACTATGTTGGGGTTTAAGAGATTGTGATTATTTTTACATGTTTTGAGCTATGAATCTAAGATCTATTGTGAGCTTGAGGGTGTTACCAAGTATCTATTGATGGTTTTACACTAAATTTTCTAGCATGATTCCACTCTTGAATTGCATGGTTTTATACTACCACTACACACCCTCTAAGTGTTTGATAAAATGACTGGTTATAGTTTCTTAAGGGATTGAAGGTCTAATGCATGTCCTATTAGTTGAACGACTATATTTTGATGAAATGATGATGAAATAATTATGAAAAGTAATGTATGTATATGATGATGAAGGGAGAGTATATATATGATATTATCTCTATTCGTGTTGGGGATGACCAAGCCTAGCTTGGGGGGTTGTAGACTCGAGTAACCTTGTTGAGTTGTTTGTACCTAGATTGCCTAGCTAGGGGGATTATAGGCCCCGGTAACCTTGTTGGGGTTGGTACCCATCAATCTTGTTGAGGGGTTTGTACTTCATCAACCTCGTGAAGTGGTTTATACCACATGTGCCTCTCCAAGGAGGTGGTAGGCCATGGATTGCACTAAGGATGGTCACTCTTTATACTTAGATTATGATCTATATAAGCATGATTTACTCTAAGGATCATTCCTACATGCCATCTTACTATTATGCTATCCATTAAACATTATTATGCATTTTGCCTATGATGCCTATCTATTATTGCATTACATCCTACATACTTAGTACATTTATTATGTACTAACGCATACTTTATATGTACATGATGTCACAATGTAAGAAGTGGAGCACCACTTGATCCTCCTACTCATCCATGTGGCTGGTACAATATCACTCAAGCTAGATAGTGAGTCCTCCATTCTGGGGACATTGGCTTATATTTTTATGTTATGTATTGTTACACTATATCTCTATCGTATACTTGGACTTTGAGGATGAACCCAGTTGCTTGTCTTGGACCCTGCTATTATCTAAATAGTAGAGGTGTTGTTGGACATGTTCTGTATCTATGCTGTGAGACTTAACTCTCTTGTTTCTTGATATTATGATATGGAAGTCTACCCTTAGTTCCAATTCTCCTTGTTTATGATTATATCTTATTGTCAATTTAATTGCTTCCATTACCAAGGATATGTAATAATATGCTATGAGGCTTGTTAGGCTTTCCTTCGGATTCCCTATTCGCCGGTCATATCATGCCTATGCTTGGGTCGTGACAAAGATGGTATTAGAGCATAAGGTTGTTAGGTCCTCAACGTCCAACACACCGCGTCGATTAGAGTCTTATTTATGATTGTGAAGTATGTCATAACTATAAATAGGAGTCTGTGAAGTATTCTAGGAAATGTTTCACTTCTTCATGATCTATGTCGTGCGATAGAATTAGGTTCCCTAGGGGTTACTGCTAATCCCTAACTGTTACATTATAGGATATGTCTCAAGCTACTTAGGATGGTGATATGATAAATGCGAAGGTTCATAATGCTCTATGGGTATTGGCCAAAGCAGTGACAAAGTTGGCAACTCACCTCGATCAGCAAGTGAGTGCTCCCAAGACTTCAATTGGTAAGAAGAGAGGCAATGAGCCCAAAAGGGCCCGTATTGGAGAAAAGTTCAAAATTGTCAAGGATAGAGATGATGTTATATGTCTAACATGTGGTAAGATTCATAGAGGCCTATGCTTGAAGAGCACCAATGCTTGATTTGATTGTAGTGAAGGGACATAAGAGGAAGGATTAGCCCCATAAATGCAATAAGAGTAAGGAGAGTGATGCTAGGATGACTCATATCAGATGCCCAAAATGTGGAAGGATTGATAATGGTGCATGTTGGAGGATCAAGGGTGCATGATTTGGGTGTGGTGAGATTTGCCACAAGATTCAATCGGATGTAGTGAGATTTGCCACAAGATTCCAGATTGTCTAGATGTGTACCCCAAAGGAATATATGGCCAACCACTAGAGCAAGGTGGTTATTTTGATCAAGAGGCTCAAGGAGGGGATGAGGTGCCCGATTTTGCTACCTATATGTTGAAATTTTCTTTGGCTTTGATGTTTTTTCATTGATGGACCTATGTGCCACTATTCTTTCATTATTCTTTTTGTTGCTAGTAGGTTTCATATGTGTACCAAACACTCTTTGGTGTCTATCTCATTGGTGAGCCTATTGTTGTTTGAAATTTCATACGTATTATTTCGTGCTCATATTGCATTAGGTCTTGTATTAGTACTTATTAGGTTAGTGTGGTGGATTTTGATGTTATGCTTAGAATAGATTAGTTGCGTTGGTGTTGAGTTCCCTTTGTATGTAGGGCCCATAGAGTCATATTCTGATTCCCTATTAAATCTATCCTTTAGTGGGGACTTGTAAGGTGGATGCGAAGGAGTAAGTTTGTTTCTTGTCGTAAGGTGTAACAGACATCAAAGGGTTGCCCCCACGTTCTTATTGCATAGGTTCTACCCTTGTGGTTATGGTTGAACTTAGTTCGTTGGATTGGAGTTCTTGAGGTGGTTCGGCTACTTTCATATTGTGTTTCTTTTGATTGTCGAACCCGTAAGGATGTAATATGATTGTAATATGATGGCTACGAATGGCCGATCTATTTGGTCCACTACAATGGGTTAGTCATTTCTCTAAGCTTGATCTTTGGTTTGGGTTTTGTTCCCAAGTGATAGTGAAGATAGGCAATGTCCCTAAGTGACTTTTCAGATTAGGAATGAGCATTTTGTGTATGTTGAGGTTGTTTGGTTGGCTTATGCATCGAGTATGTTTATGTGTTTTATGAATAGGGTCTTTAGTCCATATCTTATTGTGCTTGTGGTGGTCTCTAGTGATGAAGTATGGATTTTATTAAGAGCTTGTGAACCATTTTGGGGTAGTGTTGCAAACGTTAGGATAACAGGAGTTGTATGCTAAGTATGTGAAGTGTGAAATATGGTTAAAGGAGGTTACCTACCTAGGTCATGTGGCGTCGAAGGATGGTATTAAGATTCATCTTAAGGAGATGTATGTGATTAGAAATTGGCATAGACCTTTGACTCCCATGGACATTAGGAGTTTCTTGGACTTAGCGGGTTACCACCAGAGATTTATGAATGGGTTCTCTTTTATTGCTTCTCCTATGACTAAGTTGACCCAATAGAAGGATAAGTTGTCTCCGCTCCTATCTTGTCCTTATGGGATGGGGTGGAAAGGCTTGTTGTATATTGTGATGTAGCCCGAATTGGTTGGGTTGTGTGTTTATGCAAGATGGTTAGGTTGAAGTATATGCTTTTAGATAATTTGAGATATATAAGAAGGGTCATCCCACCTATGACTTTGAGTTGGTCATCATGGTATTTTCTTTGAATTTGACATCATTGGTTGTATGGGGTGCATGTTGACGTATTTACCATTCACTAAAGTCTCTAAGTTGCATTCACCCAAAGGATCATAGCTTGAGAAAAAGGAGGTCATTAGAACTTCTTAAGGTTTGTGACGTGAGTGTGCATTATCATCTCGGTAAGGCTAATGTTGTGACGGGTGCTTTGAGTTGGGTGTTTGTGGGTAGCCTAGCACATGTCGATGGCAGTGATATGGAGGTGGCTAGGGAGGTGCATTGATTGACCAGATTGGGGGTTAGATTGGAAGAGGTTGGTAATGGTGGTGGTGGTGGTGTTGATGGTTCTAAGTCTTCAATGGTTGATGAGGCTAGATCAAAGCAAGATCTTGATCCCTCCTTTTAAGAATAAAAGGCCTTAGTGAAAGAGGGCAAGGGGGAGATGGCGCCCTTAGGTTCCAAGGTAGGTTGTGTGTACCTTGTGTTGATAGCTTGGTGGAAAAGATCCTTGATGAAGCCCATAATTCATGTTATTCTATTCACCCCATTTCTACCAAATGTATACAGATTTGACAGATGTGTATTAGTAGGGAGGCCTATAAAACGGCATTGCTAAATGTGTTTTCAATTGTCATAGTTGTCAACAAGTTAAAGCGGAACATCAAAGGTCGAGTGGCCTAACCCAAGACAGATAGATTCGTACTTGGAACTGGGAGGTCATTAATATGAGTTTTCTTTTGTGGTTGGGTTGCCCAGGACTAGAAAGGGTTTTTATTCCATTTTGGGTTGTGATTGATAGGTTGATAAAATTAGCTCATTTTATGCCAGTTAAAACTAAATATGGGGCTGAAAATTATGCTAGGAGTACATTCATGACTTGGTAAGGCTGCATGGAGTTCCTTTGCCCATCATATCGGATCATAGTGCTCAATTTACTTCCCACTTTTGGGGGTCTTTTCAAGAGGGTCTTGGTACAAGAGTTAAGCTTAATACGGCCTTTTACCCTCAAAAGGATAGCCAAGCTGAAGGAACTATCTAAACACTTGAGGATATGCTTAGGGCTTGTATTATAGAGTTCATAGGTATTTGGGATTATCATATTCAATTGATTGAATTTGCCTATAAAAGTAGCTATCATTCTAGCATCAGTAAGGCTCCTTTAAAAGCTCTCTATGGTAGGTGTTGTAGATCACCAATTGGGTGGTTTGAAATGGGAGAGATGGCCTTGCTGGGTTCGGATCTGGTTATGGATGTTACAGAGAAAGTAAGGTTGATTAGGGAAAGGTTGCAGATAGCCCAAAGTAGTCAAAAGTCCTACATAAAAGTGAGAAGAAGAGAGTTTGAATTCAAAGTTAGTGATTGGGACAAATCGAAAGTTTCGCTCATGAAAGTTGTGGTATACCCCAGTAAAGAGGGAATTGAATTCATGGTTTGTAAGACTTCATAAGGTGTGGAGGAAGGTTAGTGAGGTTGCATATGAATAGGAAGCGCCTTTGGATATGGATATGGTTAGTCTAGTTCTTCATGTTTCTAGGAATGAGGAGGGGTATTGGTGATTCAAGTGTTATAGGACTCTTGGGGTTGTGTACGTTATGGGGAATAAGTCAACTTATGAGGAGGTTTGGTGGAGAGGTTGGTGGATATGATTAAAGGTTGATTTGTGAGGTTGTAGTGTTCATCAAGGCCTATTGGGAGAATTGTCAAGTCGATAGTATCTCTCGAGGAGCAGGAGTGGGCATGGAGGAGCAATATTCGTACCTCTTTCATTCTATTCAAGATTATGATAACACGCCAAGTCCTTTCAAGATTCCAAATCTTATGTTTCAGCCCTATGTCATTGCATACATTCATGTTTAGGTTGATAAGTTCATGGTGATCTTACACTTATGTTGAGATTTTCAAAATGGTTTTTAAAAGTGTGTTGTTGCATTATTGTTAGGGCTAATCTCTTTATGATTACTCTTCTCTTGTACGTTACTTTGAAATTAGGGGTGAATGTTCCCAAGAGGGGAGATATTGAAATAACCCCAAAAAAAGTACCCAAAAATGTTCCTCGGAAGTGCCCGAAATTGTAATTTCCATATAGCTCAAAATCCATGTGTGATATCAAAAATCTGACTTTATATTCTTGTTTATGGGAAAATATTGGGTGGAAAATGGGTCTAACTCCAAACTTAGAGCAACCATAGTGAATTTAAAATTTTCAAAGTTTGACTAAAATAGTGAGCCTGGGCATCACTGCCGTGACATGCCAGTGTTATCTTGCGTGCAATTTTGTCCAGCTTTTCTATCTTGGTCCAAGGCTTTTGAGTCTTGGGACTAAGCCTTCCTACACGTGAAAATACTCATACTTAGCTATTTTTCACCCTCATATAATTCAAAACATTCTCCAATACTCACTCAAACACTTAGGCTTATATTTCTCTGAAGATTAAAGTGTTAAAACCCTCTCCGGATGTTAAGGAATTCAACCAAGCTTCAAGTCTCCATCTCGAATCTTCATCAATCTATTCTCCAAAGTTAAGGTATGTGGGTTTCTTTCATGGGTTCCTTTTACCCATGATGCCCAAGATTCCTTTCTTAAAAATTGCATGATTTTAAAGTTGATTTACTCATGGGCTTATGTATTATAAAATTCACTGCACACTATGTTGGGTTCATGAAATTGTGACTGTTTTATAAAGTTTTGGGTTATTATTTAAGATCTACTGTAAGATTTCATGAAAGGTTTTGATGTATATTACTTGAGGGTATTACCAAGTATTTATTGAAGGTTTTACATTGAATTTTTTAGTATGATTTCACTCTTGAATTGCATGGTTTTATACTAGCATTGCACACCCTCTAAATGTTTGATAAAATGTTTGCTTATGGTTTCTTGAGGGATTGAAGGTCAAATGGATGTCTTATGAGTTGAATGACTATATGATGATGAAATGATGATGGAAAGTATGTATATTATGATGAAGGGAGTATATATATATGATATTATCCCTATAGTGTTGGGGATGACCAAGCCAAGCTTGGGGGGTTGTAGGCCTGTGTAACCTTGGTGAGGGGTTTGTACCTCGACCGCCTAGCTCGGGGTATTATAGGCCCGAGTAACCTTGTTGGGGTTGGTACCCATCAACCTTGTTGGGGGATTTATAATCTCAACCTTGTTGGGGGATTTATAATCTCAACCTTGTTGGGGGGTTTGTACTCTCCAAGGAGGTGGTAGCCCTTGGATTGCACTGCACTAAGGATGCTCACTCCTTACACTTATATTATGATCTATATAAGCTTGATTTACTCTAAGAATCATTCATATATGCCATCTTGCTATTATGCTATCCATTGAGTATTACTATGCATTTTGCTTATGATGCCTATCTATTGTTGCATTGCATCTTACATACTTAGTACATTCAAATGTACTAACGAATACTCTATGCCTACATAATATCACCATGTATGAATTGAAACACCATTTGATCATTATCCTCCTCCACGTGGCTAGTACAATATCACTCAAGCTAGTTGGAGAGTCCTCCATTCAGGGGACATTGACCTAGCTTCTTATGTTATGTATTGTTACACTCTATATCTATTGTATCAGGGTGAGCCCGGTTGCTTTCCTTGGCCCCGCTATTATATAAATAGTAGAGGTGTTATTGGATATGTTATCTATCTATGTTATAGCCTTGACTCTCTTGTTTCTTGATGTTATGAAATGGAAGTCTACCCTTAGTCCCAATTCTCCTTGTTTATGATTATCTATTATTATCAATTTAATTGCTTCCGCTACCAAGGATATGTAATGGTGTGCTATGATACTTGTTTGGGGTTTCTTCGGGTTCCCCATTCATCAGTAATGTCTAGCCCCTAGGCTTGGGTCATGACATTCAACACACCGCGATGATTAGAGTCTTATTCATTATTGTGTTGTGAACCACAAATATGAGTAAGAGGCTATGAGACTTTTGAGGAATTGTTTCCCTTCTTCATGTTGTAATTCATGTTATAGAGTCAAAGTAAGTTTTTTCGCTCTAATGATTATTTGCTATGCTAGATCATGCCTAACATCAAAGGAGGAAAAGCCTGTGCACCCAAGGAGCAATCGGCTCATGGAGAACTTCGGGATGCTCTCACCTTACTTACGCAAGTTGCGGCTAATCATGCCAACCAAGGTGCCTAAGCCTCTCATGCTGCTACACTGGCATCTTGGGTGAGAGACTTCATGAGGATAAATCCCCTGGAATTCTATAGGTCTAAGGTTGATAAGGATCCTCAAGAGTTCATTGATAAGGTCTACAAGGTATTGACTATTATGGGTGTGAGGTCGAAAGATAAGGCAGAGTTTACGTCCTACTATCTCAAAGGGGTAGCACAAATATGGAACAATCAATGGAAGGAGGAGAAGGGGGGCAACAATTTGGTTCTATGAGAGGAGTTCAAGGCGGCCTTTCTTAATCGATTCTTCCCTCTTGAGCTTAGGGAAGCCAAATTGGTGGAGTTCATGAACTTGAAAAAAGGATCTATGAGTAGGAAAGAGTATTCCCTCAAGTTCAGCAAGCTCTCAAAGTATGCTCTACACTTGGTTACCGACTCAAGGTCTAGAATGAACAAGTTCATGATGGGTGTGCCCAACTTAGTGAGTGAAGAATGCTAGTCCACTATGTTGATTAGTGATATGGATTTGTCCTGCTTGATGACCTATGCTGAACAAATAGAGGAGAAGAAGTTGAGAAAGAGAAGAGATCATGAGGCTAAGAGGGATCATTTTGAGAAAAAATTCAAAAGTGGAATGGGTGGCTGGTTCCATCAAGGCCAAGTGTCATCTCATGAACTTAATAGGAGGGTTGCCAATGATGTTCCAAGGTCTCAAGGTGTTGTAGTGTGGTTCCATGCTTGAGGGATACTAGTGCTTGTTACGATTGTAGGGGAATTATGCATAAGGTGATAGATTGCCCTTGAAAACGCAACAAGGGTAAGGAGGTTCGTCCAAATGGTACTAATGCAGTTGCTTTGGGGAGAGGTGGTTGACAAGATAGTGCCCTAAGGTACAATTGGTTTTATGCTTTGCATAAGAGGCAAGGGGTTGATGAGGTACCCAATGTCATCACTGGTATGTTAAATGACTTTGATTTTGATTTGTATACATTGATTGATCCGAGTGCCACTCTATTTTTTGTTACCCCCTTTATTGCCAAAAAGTTCCATGCTAAGCCCGAATTATTGTATGAGTCATATGAGGCGTCTACTCCTATTGGTGCATCTATTATTGATAGAAATGTCTATAGAAATTGCCCCTTTTGCATCTTGTATAATATATTGCCTTGTGGTCTTGTTGAGTTGGACATGGTTAATTTTGATGTCATTCTTGGGATGGATTGGTTGCACGCATACTATGCCTCTAGTAATTATAGAACCTGTAGGGTCAATTTTCAATTCCTAAATAAATCCATCCTTGAGTGGGAGAGTCATGATATAGTGGTCAAGTGTAGCTTCATCTCTTGCATTAAAGCTCGTAAGTTGATCTCTAAAGGGTGTCTTTATCATCTTGTGAGAGTTAGGGATGTGGAGTCCAAAGTCCTTCCCATAGAATCAGTTTTGCTTGTAAATGAGCTCCGTGATGTCTTTCCAAATGACCTTCCCCGTGTACCTCCCTAAAGAGAAATAGATTTTGGTATAGTCATCCTCCTTGATACTCAACCCATCTCTATTCCCCCTTACCGTATCACCCTGGTGGAGTTAAAGAAGTTGAAGGAGAAATTGAGGGACTTATTGGAGAAGGGTTTTATTAGGCCGAGCCAATCACCTTGGGTTGAACCAGTGTTGTTTGTGAAGAAAAAGAACGGGTCTCTTAGAATGAGTATTGACTACCGGCAACTTAATTGGGTCACCATCAAGAATAGGTATCCTCTTCCAAGAATTGATGATTTGTTTGACTAATTGGAAGGGCCTAGCCACTTCTGTAAGATTTATCTTCGCTCCGAGTATCATCAAGTGAAGGTAAGGGAGTGTAATATTCCTAAAATGACCTTTGGGACTAGGTATAAGCATTATGAGTTTGTTGTGATGTCTTTTGGATTGCCCAATGCACTGGCTATCTTCAAGGATCTTATGAATAAGGTCTTAAAACCCTACCTTGATTCATTTATTGTGGTCTTCATTGATGATATTTTGATCTATTCTAATAGTGAGGAGTAGCATGTGGCTCATTTCAGGGTAGTGTTGCAAAGATTGAGGGAGTAGAAGTTTCATGCTAAATATGAAAAATGCAAAATTTTGTTAAAGGAGGTTGCTTTCCTAGGTCTTGTTGTATCGGGGACTGGTATTAAAGTGGATCCTAAAAAGACAGATATGTTTAGAAATTGACCTAGGGCATTGACCCAGTCGGATATTAGGAGCTTCTTAGGCTTAGCGGGTTACTATCGGATGTTTGTGAATGAGTTCTCTTATATTGATTCTCCCATGACCAATTTGACACAAAAGAAAGTCAAATTTGTATGGACAGAGGAGTTTGAGAAGACTTTCCAAACATTGAAAGATAATCTTTTCTCCGCTCCTATATTGTCACTACTGGAAGGCTTAGAGGGGTTTGTTGTGTATTGTAATGCTTCTAGAGTTGATTTGGATTATTTCCTAATGCAAAATAGTAAGGTGATAGCCTATGCTTCTAGGCAACTCAAAGTGCATGAAATGATTATCCTACTCACAAGATGATACAAACACACTCTAGAAATCAACTTATGGGCTTTAATGCATGAAATGAATTTACCCTTGACCATCGCATCTTGACTTTCCCACTCAAGGATAGGTTCATTTGGAAATTGAAACTTGATCCTACGGGTTCTATAATCAATGAAAGCATAGTATGCATGCAACAAATCCATCGCAAGAATGACATCAAAGTATACCATGTCTAATTCAACAAGATCACAAGGCAATAACTTATTCATAATGCAAATAGGACAACTCTTATAAACTTTTCTAGCAACAATAGAGGTACCAATAGGAGTAGACACTTCATATAAATCATTCAACAACTCTGGAACAACATGGAACTTTCTTGTAACAAGAGGAGTAACAAACAAAAGAGTGGCACCTGGATCAATCAAAGCATACACATCAAAGTCAGAGATTTTCAAGATACCAGTAACAACATCTGGGACCTCACCAACCCCTTGCCTTCCATGTATAGAATAAAATTGATTATGCCTTAGGTCACCACCTTGAGGACCACCTCTTCCCAATGGGACAACATTAGCACCTGGAACATTGCCACAGTTTCTTGGACAAATCTACCTTCTTGTGACCAAGCTCTCCACATTCAAAACATGTATTAGAACCCTTCAAACATTGACATCCATGCTTCCTTCCACATCTAGGGCACGCCTCTGTAGGAGTCACACACCAACACCTTGAGGCCTAGGGAAGTCATTGGAAAACCTTATATAATAGCATGAGAAGGTCCTTGGCCTTGGTGAAAGCTAGCACCCTTCTGGAACTTGCCCTTAAAATGGGCCCTCTTGGCCTCAAGGCCCCTCCTTTTCCTCAACTTGTCTTTTTCCATTTGCTCAGCATATATCATCAACAAAGATAAGTCCGTATTACCAATAAGCATGGCGGATCGGCATTTTTCACTTACAAAGTCAGAGACCCCCATAACAAACTTATTCATCCTTGACCTAGGATCGGCCACCAAGTGAGGAGCATACTTTGAAATTTGATTAAATTTGAGGGAATACTCCCTCACACCCAAGAACATTGTTTCAAGTTGATAAACTCTACCAACTTCACCTCCCTAAGCTCAAGAGGGAAAAACCGATTAAGAAAGGCCAATTTGAACTCCTCCCAAAGCACCATATTACCAACCCTCTTCTCACCCTTCCATTGCTCATACCAAATTTGGACTACCCCTTTGATATGGTACACCGCCAATTCCGCCTTTCCATTTGTCCCAATGCCCATGATATTCAAGATTTTGTGGACCTCATCAGTGAACTCTTATGAGTCTTCATCCACCTTTGACTCATGGAAAATTGGATGGTTTATCCTCATAAAGTCTCTTACCCTAGCTCCTGGGGTATTAGCATGGGGGCTTTGGGACCCTTGTTGGACTTGGTTGGCCACCACTTGGGCAAGCATAATAAGAGCATCTCAGATCTCACTATTGTTAGGTTCTCCTTGAGAGTTTGGGCTCGTCTTCCTCTAGTGTTTGGCATGATATAACATAGAAAAGAATAATTATTATGGGGAAATACACACTATAACTCTATAGCATGACATAGAACATGAAGAAGGGAAATACTTGCTAAAACGCCTCATAACCTCCTATTCATAGTCATGGAGCGATCCACAACCATGATAGGACTCTAATCGACTCAGTGTGTTAGACTCCAAGGATATCAACCTAGTGCTCTAATACTATGTTTATTATGACTCTAGCCTAGGGCCTAGACGTGACATGGAGAATGGGGAACCCGGAGGAACCTCAATTGAGCCTCTCAACCTAGCATTACACATCATTGGTTGCGGAAGCATGTAAAAAGACATAAAATAAGCATAAAGGGCAAAGGGGCTAAGGGATAGCTTGCAAAACAACATCAATAATGGCCAAGGAGTCATAACTCATATAGTAAATACATAACTTGTCCAACAAACCCCTCTAGATACATAGATAGAGCAGGGGCCAAGGCAAATTAACCAGGCTCACCCTCATCATCAAATAGAACATAAAAAAGAGTCTCAATACATAGATAAAGGCAATATAAAGTAAGGTTCCCATAGTAGAGAACTCACTAACTAGCTTTGATTAGGACCAATCTAGCCACGTGGAGAAGGAGAATTTGAGCACCAATCCTTACATGGTGATATCATGTAGGCAAGAGTATGTGTTAGTACATTTAAATGTACTAAGTATGTGGGATGCAATGCAACAAGTGATAAGCTTCATAATCAACATGCATGATAATAAACAATAGTTAAGATATAGCAATATGACATGGATGTTTAATGCCTAGGTAAAATATGCTTAAATAACTCATGCTCATATAAGATATCATAAGTGAAGTATAGACCAAGCTAGATTTCCAACCTTGGTTGGTTGATGATGGTCATACCCCATCATCCTAGGTGGTGTGGTACAAATCCCTCACATAGTTGATGATGGTCACACCCTATCATCCTAGGTGGCAAAGTAAAAACCCCTCATGGTTGATGAGTACAAACCTCCAACTCGATTGCTGATGGGCACACCCCAATCATCCTAGGTGGTCAAGTACAAACCCCTTACATGGTTGATGAGTACAAACCCCCAACTCAGTTGTGTATAGTCTAAAGCAACACTTTAGATAGAATTCATTATGTTCATAAGCTTATTTTATCATATAGTCATTCATATCATATCTCAAGCTTTGAACCTTGAATTCCACAAGAAATCCCTAGCCGGAAGTTTTATCAAACACTTGGGGTGTGTGTAATAGGGGTACAATACCATGCAATTTAGAAAAGAAATCATGTAAGAAATATGTAGTAAAACCATCAGTCAACACCTTGCAACACCCCCAAGACATTCACATCAAAACCCCTCATCAAATCCAACATTAAATCAAAGATTTAGAGCTCAAAATATGCTAAAACAACCATACTTTCATGAACTAAAATCACTGTGTAGTAAATTTGTCAATATATAAGACCCACATTTAAACTCAACTTTCAATCATACAATATTAGTAAAAAGGAGACTTTGGCACCATAGGTGAAAGGACCTAATGGTTCAACACCACATACCTTAGCTTTGCAAAAATTTTGGTGAAGTTTGAAATGGTGTCTTGAAACTTGAAGAAAATCCTTAGTTTCAGATGAGGGTATTGAGTCTTGAATTTTGGAGTGAAAATATGGCTAACTATTTTAGGGAGTATTGGGAAATGTTTAGGATGATATAAGGGTGAAATTTGTTTAAATATAGATAAAAACACGTTTGAAAAACTTGGGTCCAACACTTAGAATATCTTGGGAAGCACAGGAAAACACTGCCAGGCAAAATGTACCTCTCCACATCGTGGAGGGGACGCAGAGAAGTAATTTACACTAAAGCACGCCCTTAGTGCGTCGCAAAGGGAACACGTAAACCTTACTATAATTCATCACTTACGAACTTATAATTGCTAATATTTCACTCTTAGATCGAGGTTAGACCCCTTTTCACCTAATTTTGACCCTTTGATCATAATATGAAGTTGGATTTTCAAAATAGTCAACAAATTTTAAGATATACGAAAATTAAAATTTTAGGCATTCTAAGGCACGTTTTTGGGTACTTTTTGGGGTCGTTACAATATGTTGACCTATGAAGAGGTTTCAGTTAAGATTTTAGATAGACAAGGGAAGAGGTTGAGAAACAAGGATATGGCTTCCCGTTATGGTCCTTTCAAGGAATCAACAAGTTGAAAGTGCTACTTGGGAGGCCAAAGTGGATATGCAGAACTAATATCCTCACCTTTTCCACTCCACTCAAGCCTAAGGTATTAATCTAAGTCCTACGTATGATCTCAATTCTTCAATTCATCCATCATGTCATTACATATATTTATGTTTAAATTGATAAGTTCATGATGATTTTACACTTGTGTTGAGATTTTTGAAATGATGTTTAAGTGCGTTGTTGCATCCTTATGTGGGCTTAAATTGTCATGTTTATGTCTCTCGTATACATTTCATTGACATTCGGGGACAAACATTCTCAAAGGGGAGATTTGAAATGACCCCAAAAATGCACAAAAATGTGCCTCAGAAGTGCTCAGAATCATAATTTCCATAGATCTCAAAATCTGTGTTACTCAAAAATCCAACTTCATATTCTTGATCAAGGAGCCAAATAAAGTGGAAAATGAGTCTAGACCCGATTTAAGATCAACTATATCAAAATTTGAAAATTGCAAAATGAGATTTCCAGAGATGTTTTTACGCCTCTGCGGCAGGGGCACAACATGCCAAGGGCGCGCTACAATGTATTTTGTGCACTATTTTTCTATCTCACTCCAAGACTTTTTGGTCTTAGGCCTAAGTGTTCCCGTGCATGAAAATACCTATACTTAGCCATATTTCACCTTCAAATCATATAAAACATTCCCCAATACTCATTCAAATACTTAGACAAATATTTAACTCCTAACTTCAAATCCCAAAACTCATGTGGATCTTTAGGTTCTCATTCAAGCTTCAAGTCTCCATTTCAAATCTTCATCAAGTTATTCTCCAAAGCTAATGTATGTGGGTTTCTTTCATTTATTCCTTTCACCCATGATACCTATGCTTCCTTTTACCTAAATTTGCAAGATTTAAAGATGATTTACCCAAGGGTCTTACTTTTTATGAATTTCATTGCACACTATGTTGGAGTTTATGAGAATGTGATTATCTTAGCATGTTTTGAGCTATGAATCTAACATTTATTGTAAGATTTGATGAATGATTTTGATGTATATTACTTGAGGGTGTTACCAAGTATCTATTTATGGTTTTACACTAAATTTTCTAGTATGATTCCACTCTTGAATTGTATGTTTTAACACTAGCACTACACATCTGTAAGTGTTTGATAAATTGTTCAGTTATGTTGTCTTGTGGAATTGAAGGTCCAATGCATGCCTTAAGAGTTGAATGACTATATGATGATGAAAGGAATGTATATATGTGATATTATCTCTATAGTATGGGGAAACGACCAAGCCTACCTCTGGAGGTTGTAAGCCTAAGTAACCATGTTGAGGGGTTTGTACTTTGATCACCTCACTGAAGAGGTGGCAGGCCCAGTCAACCATGTCGATGGTTTTGTACCTTGATAACCATATTGGGGGATTTTTACCTCATCAGCCATGTTAAGGGGGTGTGTACCTCATCAACCAATTAATAGATGTATACCTCATTCGTCTCTCCAAGCAGGTGGTAGGCCTTAGATATCACTATGATGGTAATTCCTTACGCTTGTAGTATGTTTTATATAAGCATAATTTACTACAAGCATCTTCCATGCATGCCATATTGTTATATGCTACTCATTACCTATGCTTATGCATTTTGATTATGTTACTTATCTCTTACTGCATTACATCCTACATACTTAGTACATTCAAACATACCAATACATACTCTAAGCCTAAATGATGTCACCATGTAGGAACCGGAGCCCCACTTGAGCATCCTCCTCCACATGGCTTTGTTAGTAAGTCCTTCATATCGAGGATGATATTTATGATCTCTTGCTATATTCTAAGGATATCTTTCCTTTATGTACGTATTGACTATGAAGGTGAGCCCGGTTGTTTGTCTTGGTTCCCGCTCTTATCTATATAGTAGAGGAGTTGTTGGACATGATATGTATTATTCTATGAGCTTTGACTCTCTCTTGACTCTTGTTGTTTATGATATAAAATTTGTCCCTTAACCCAAATTATCCCTATTTACTATCTCTTATTGTTGTTTTCTTGCTTCTGTGACCAAGGATGTGTAATGATATGTTAAGAGGTTGCTTAGGGTCCCTTCGGGTTCCCCATGAATCATATCATATCTTGGTCCTAGGCTTGGGTCGTGACAAGTTGTGTTTGTGTTAAAATTGTGGTGATATTATCTTTATAGGGTGCATTGTAGATTTTTACCGATCATAAGAGTTTCAAATATATCTTTACTCAGCATAATATGAACATAAGACAGTGTAGGTGGTTAGACTTGCTTAAGGACTATGATATCTCTATTCTCTATCACCCCGAGAAGTCAAATCTGGTGGCAAATGCTTTGAGCAGTAAAGCTACTAGTATAGGAAGTTTGGCATTCTTAAGGGCTGAGGAGAGGCCCTTAGCTCTAGAGGTTCAGTCACTTGCTAGGTAGATGGTCCATTTCAATATTTCTCCTCCTTAGAGTATTATGGCATTTGTTAAGGCAAGATCTTCTTTACTTGATCAGATATATGCTCACTGGTTCGAGGACCCTAGATTATGGATGATTCATGATAAAGTATTGAGAGGTGAATCTAAGGTGGTTATTATTGACTCTGATGGTGTATTGAGGGTTAATGGTAGAGTTTGTGTGCCTAAAGTTGGAAATGGGTCAGTTTGATTATAGAAGATGCCTATTGTACCAGATATTCCATCCATCTGGGTGCGGCTAAGATGTATCATGATCTTAAGCAACATTTTTAGTGGTTTGGCATGAGGAGAGACATAGTTGAGTTCATGGCTAAGATTTTGAATTGCCAATTGGTGAAGTATGAGCATCAAAAGCCCGGTAGATCAATGCAAAGGATGCCCATTCCCGAGTGGAAGTGGTAGAGAGTGACTATGGACTTTGTTACCTATATGCCCATCGCCTTGGGCAAGTTTGACTCAGTTTACGAAATTCCCCAAAACTGTGCTTCAAAAATGCCCATAATTATAATTTTCAGATATATAAAAATCTATACATGTTAATGAATTCTAAATCAGGGTGCAAAATTGAGTAGGAAATGAGTGTAACTCGTATTTAAGAGGACCTGTAGCAAACAAATTCACTAATTTACAATTTCCAGTGTGCATCCGCGTCCAGGCCACGATGCGGACTGGGCGTGGATCAGTGTTATTTTGTCCTTCTCGATGGGTCCGCATCATGGACTAGATGATAAAAGGGAAGTTGAGTCCAACGTACATTAGTCCTTATGAGGTGATAAAGAGGATTGGCAAGGTAGCTTATTAGTTGAAATTGCCTAGTGAAATAAATTTGGTTCACCCGGTGTTCCACATCTGTATGCTGAGAAAATGTGTTAATGATCCTAATGCTATTGTGCCTCTTGATGTTGTGGGTGTTGTTGAGGATAACTTGACTTGCGAGGAGGTTCTAATTTAGATCTTACATAGGCAAGTGAAGAGATTAAGCAACAAGGAGGTAGCATCCGTTAAGGTCCTTTCGAGTAACCAACAAATCAAAAGTGCTACTTGGGAGGCCAAAGTGGACAACCAAAAGCAATATCCTTATATTTTTCACTCCACTCAAGCCTAAGGTTATAATTCTAATTCCCTATGTGATTTCAAGTCTTATGTTCTGTAACACCTCACATCTTACAATACTAGTACTATGCAAATGAAACATGATATGGTTTGGTCAAATTAGCACCCATTTTAAAAGTGCTTGAATCTCAAATTAGAGGGTGATATATATGTCTAACATTGAAGAGGGTCGAGTGTAAATATGTTTTATGGCAAATTTAGGAGATCACGACCCTAAATAAAGTGAGAGAATTGAGGTACTTGTAGGACTTATGAAGCTAGCAGGTCAGTCACCTACTTGCTTAGCTTAAATTCCTAGCTAAATGGAGACGAGGACCGATATCGAATTTATCCAAGTCCGATTATGAATAAAGTCCGTATTAAGGGTGTAATTTTAACTCATTTTTTAGAATCATTAATGGACTATATTTTCAGCCCAAGAAGGATATTAAAATAGCCCAAAGACATCACAAATTCTTTTAATAATTTAGGCCCAAACTAACTAAGAGAAGGGGGAAAATGGGCAGCCAAGGCCCATTAGTTTGCAACACAATAAGGCCCAGGTGAAAGGGAAAAAATGGTATATTACCAACTTGATAAAATAAGTCTTAAAAGGTAAAAGAAAGTTGTCCAAACTAATCCTTTAAAAGGGGTTACAAGCAGCAAATTTAATTCATTCTTAAACTTGGAAAATTTCAGCTTTCACAAAGCTTCATTGTTCTTCTTTCTTGACTTTGTAAAGCAGCCAAAAGAAGCTTTAGAGTTCTTAAGGAGGCATTCAAACTTGAAAGTAAAGGTAACTGATTATATTTGTGTGTTTAGTAAGGTTTCTTCATAACAAACAAGAAACTATGTTGGTTAGTTATATGCTAAAACTTTTGGACAGCATGTGTCCTAAAGATTATTGTGAACTTTTGTTATTATTCACGAGGATTTTCTCTTCTTGGTTGGCTGAATTATGAAGTAATACTTATGTTCTTAACAAGTTATAGTTTGTTAGTGATGTAACTAAGCTTCTGCACCACTTTTATAGTCCGCAAAAGTGAGTTCTTGTGTGATATCATAATTGTGCTCATAATAGAAACTTGTGGGTTGATTGATTGAGGACTATGGTCTCACGTTCTCGACCTATTTTGAGGAATGATTTTGAATTATTTTAGGACTGTTTTTATGTGTATATATGGTGGGGACTATTTGGTTAAAGTTGGAACAGGTTTGAAATTGTCAACGTCAAAATATGGCGAAGAGACGTAACGTTATGCCTCCTATTAGTAGGTTGTGCAGAATTATTATGTGTTGTGCTTTGTGGGCTGTTATAAGACTTTTATGGCACTAAAATAGGCTGAAGATAATATGTATATGAACACATTTAATAGAAAATATGATTAGGGGTGGAAAGGTTGAAAGAATACACTCGGATTTATAATTATACGCTTACTGTCCGTATGTTGTTTTTTTATGAGATTGGGCTGCAAAAATGCATATATTGGCTACTAATGCTAGTTTAATCACCTACTATCATATAGACAAATATTTGGAGGAAGGGAAGGTTATCTTGAGGTAATAACAAGGTCATACAATGAGGTATGTAAGGCTACTTGATTTCGTATTACTTATAATGAAACCTAGGGTCTTCCTTGGTACATAGAGGCTCTTATCTACTTCGACATAACAAATAGCCATCTATCCACTCTTTCACCTGTCTATATGCTCCCATACATGACTGTAAACTTGCATATATACTTGGGTACAAAGATACACGAGTTCTTTTTACTAAATAAAGTTCATGTCTTTTTCTACCTCGTATGCATTTCATTATTTGTGTAACCTAATCCTTTCATTATGGTGTTGTCTTTTGTGATTATTTACATACCATATATTGTATCTACATTCCTCCACTTCCAATATTATGACCACCAAAAGAATCATCCCAAAAGTAAGTGAAAGATCAAGTATATTGTTTAGTGATGGGTGGTAACCAGAGGGGTGGAAGAATCACCTAGCCAAGGTCGATCCTATCATGGGAGGTAGCCCTAGGGGTTAAAGGAAAAGCCTAGCCAGGGCCAATCCTGATATAAATTTACAACTGATCAACTGGTCATTTGTATTACTTGTTGTGCACAGATTATACAGTAAAGGTAAAATAATAAAAAGAACACAAAGTACATGATCCCATTGTATAAATAATGGTGGTCTCTTATCCTACACCAGTGCATTGTTTCATTGGAGTTGTTACTTCATATACAGTTTCCTGCCTTACATATTTAGTATATTGTCTTGAACTGATATACCCTTGTGGGGGACCTGTATTTCATGCTACAGGTACAGGTAACAGTAGATCTCCCCAGTAGGAGTACAGGATATCCAGCTGCTATTACCAAGCTCCAGGTTGCTTTGGAGTTTTGTATGTCTAAGGCTTATATTTTTGTGTTGTATAGTTAGCCTAGGTGGGGCCTATATCGACTCTTATTAGATACTTTTTCTTACATAGAGGCTTTGTAGACTATGTAAATTAAAGTGTTGTCATATCGCGTACTTTAGACAATGTTGCCCCAATAGCCTAGCCATATGCATTTCCTTTTAGCTTGTTATCACTGTTTATTTTCTTAAAGGCATGTCAAATATAGAAATCAGTTATAATATGTATAGAAAGCGCATGGATACAGGTTGATTCTCCCAAACCTTGTTGGCAACGGGTGTCAGTCCGCCCTAACGTGACTTTAGGCTTGACAGAAGTGGTATCAGAGCAGATCATCGTAGGGAGTCTACAAAGTCGTATCTATGTAGAGTCTTGTTTATCAATATGTTGTGGACAACATTTATAAGTAGGAGGCTATGTGGCATTTATGAGTGTTACTTTCTTTTCGTTCTTTAGATCGTGCCATAGAGCTAAGTTTAATAGGTGGATTATACTAACCGCTAAATTGTTTTGAACAGCAAGTATGCCAGAAACCAGGAAAAAAAAAGGTAAGGGAAAGGAGTAGAAATGGTTGTTGCTATACCCAATCAGGTGAGACAACAAATGAGGCTCAAGATGAGTCTCTATCACAGACATCTCTAACCCCTCCAGCTCCTGATGAACTCGAAAGTAGTAAAATTCCACTAGAACCACCTATAGATGCTACCATGCAGGATTTAAGAAATGCAGTCCAACTATTGACCCGTATAGTTGCTGGCCAAGGTCAAAGATAGGAAGGTCCAATTATAGGTGCAGGTGGTACGAATAGGGCATCTGGCATAAGTATACATGATTTTCTTAATTTGGACCCTCCATCCTTCACTAGGTCAGATCCTAATGAAGATCTCCAAGACTTTATTGATCAGATTCAGCACACTTTAGATGTTATGAATATGAGTGGTACAATAGCTATCGAGTTAGTAACATATAGGCTGAAGGGTGTGGCTATATTGAGGTATGAAGCTTGGAAGCAATCTAAGGGTACAGATACACCCCTAATTACCTATAAGGAGTTCAAAGAGGCATTTCTTGACCATTACTTTCCATTAGAGATTCAAAAGGCTCGTACAGATCATTTCTTGAATCTTCACCAATTGAATATGAGCATGAAGGAGTATATCCTTCAATTTAATTCCCTGTCCAGGTATGCTCCTAATATAGTTACTACTATGGCAGATAGAGTTCATCGATATATGGATAGATTGGATACGATTCTGGTCAGAGACTGTACCATTTCTTCCTTGAACAAAGACATGGATATAGCAAGTATTCAAGCTTTTGCATAGAAATTAGAGGATTAGAGGCAAAGGAGAAGGACACAAGAGTTAGAAAGGGTGCAGTCTAAGAGGGCCAAGTCTACAGGGCAGTTTACACCACCCCAAGGTGAGCTTAGGCCTCGGTTTTTTAATAGACCACCTAGGTCATCATCCTCCTACTCTACAACTAGTGCTCCATCACAACTTCAGGGGTCTAGAAGAAATTAGTTCGGTCCCAGAAGTGAAGGAAAAGTTGCCCAGACAACAGGATATTTAGCAGGCCAACAAATGACCCCTACGTAGCCTTGTAAATAGTATGGAAAGAGTCATTCAGGTATATGTCATATTGGGACAGATGCTTGTAATTGGTGTGGTGTGCCAGGTCATATAATGAGAGATTACCCAAGGAGATGTATGGGTGATGTAGCACAATCTTCAGTTGTTGCATCATCATCGTCAATTGCTCCATTAGGTAGAGGTCAACAAGAACCTAGGGTAGTGGTAGAGGTGTTAGAGGGTAGCTAGCTCTAACGGAGTCTAAAATCACACTTATGCTCTGGGGAGTTGGCAAAATTTGGAAGCCTCACCTGATATGGTCACAGGTATATTGTCCATCTTTTTACATAATGTATATGCATTAATTGACTATAGTTCTACACTATCATACATTACCCCACTAGTTGCTGGAAAGCTTAAGAGAACGCCCAAATTATTGAACAAATAATTTGAAGTGTCCACAGCAATCGGAGCATCTATTATGGATAGAAGGATTTATTATGATTGTGCAGTAATTGTTTGTGATTGTGACACATTGGATGACCTTATTGAGCTAGAAATAGTGGAATTTAATGTTATAATGGGCATGGATTGGTTAGCTTCTTGCTATGCCACCGTGGATTGCCAAACTAAGAAAGTGTACTTCCACTTTCCAAATGAGGTAGTTCTTGAATGGAAAGGCAATATTTTGGCACCAAAGAGTAAGTTTATCTCTTATTTTAAGGCCAGAAAGATAACATCTAAGGGGTATATATGTCATTTATTTAGAGTGATGGATACGGAGGCAGAATCACCAACTTTTCAATCAGTTTAAGTAGTGAATGAATTTGTTGATGTGAAGAACGTCCAAGCTTACCTCCAAAACGAGAAATAGATTTTGGTATTAACTTACTTCTAGGCACTCAACCTTTTTCCATCCCTCCATATAGAATGGCTCTAGCAGAATTGCATGAATTAAAAGAGTAGTTAAAAGACTTACTTAAGAAGGGTTTTATAAGACCTAGTGTGTCCCCTTGGGGTACACTAGTGTAATTTGTATGTACAAATGATCGCACTTTAAGAATGTGTATCGACTATCCACAATTGAATAGGGTGACAATTAAGAATAAATACCCCCTCCCCAGGATTGATGATTTATTTGATCAGTTATAGGGTGCCAAATGCTTTTCAAAAATTGATTTGAGATTAGGTTATCACTAAGTGAGGGTGAAGGAGAAAGATATACCTAAGACTGCTTTCAGAACATGCTATGCTCACTTTGAATTTCTTGTTATGTCATTCGGGCTAACGAATGCACCAACAATTTTTATAGATCTGATGAACAGGGTATTTAAGCTATTCTTGGATGTGTTTGTGATAGTATTTATAGATGACATTTTGATATACTCAAGATTAGAAGAGGACCATGCAAATCACTTACGACAAGTGTTACAGGTTCTTCGTGATTGACAGTTGTATGCCAAATTTTCAAAATGTGAATTTTGCCAAAAATTAGTGGCAGTCTTGGGTCATATTATGTCTGATGAGGGAATAAGGGTTGATTCACAGAAGATAGAGGTTGTGAAAGATTGGCCAAGGCCTAGTACACCCACGGAAGTTCAGAGCTTTCTAAGGTTGGCAGGTTATTACAGAAGATTTGTTGAAAGTTTTTCTTTGAATTTAGCACCTCTAACAAAGTTGACACAGAAAGAAACCAAGTTCCAATGGAATTATACATGTGAAAGGAGCTTCCAGGAGCTAAAATAAGCTAACTTTTGCACCTATGCTAGTTCCCCCAGAAGGGACCGAGGGGTATGCAGTATATTGTGATGCTTCAAGAGTTGGCTTAGCGTGTGTACTGACATAGAATCGTAGGGTAATTGCTTATGCATCTAGATGCTATGACCATACAAGAAAATCTATCCAACATATGATATTGAGCTAGTAGCGGTTGTGTTTGCTTTGAAAATATGACACCACTATTTGTATGGGGTTCACGTTGACATATATACTGATTATAAGAGCCTGCAATACATCTTAAAGTAGAAATACCTAAACTTAAGATAGTGGAGGTGCCTAGAGATAATGAAGGATTATGACATTGATATACTTTACTATCTGGGGAAGACAAATGTGGCAGCCGATGCTCTGAGCCGTAAGGCAATTATGAATACTGGTGATCAAGTCGTTGTAAGTCAAAGAGTAGCCAAGGATCTACATCAACTAGCCAATTTTGGAGTTCTCCTTCTTAAAAGTCCAAAGGAAAGGGGTATTATACATAATGCAGCAGCATTTTCATTAGTAATGGAGGTGAAAGAAAAAAAGTTCGAGGATCCTATTCTACGACAGCTTAAGAAAAAAGTGACTCAGGGTACAATAAAGGGCTTTGACCTTACACAAAATGGAGTACTTTACTGCCAAAACAGATTATGTGCGCCTAATGTTAATGGATTAAGAAAGAGGATAATGGAAGAAGCCCATCATTCCCAATATTCCATCTATCCAAGATCAACTAAGATGTACCATGACCTGAAGGGAATGTTTTGGTGGGGAGGCATGAAAAAGGACCTTACAGAATTTGTGGCTCAATGTCCAAATTGCCAACAAGTGAAAGTAGAACACCAAAAGCCAGGAGGTTATATGTAGTGTATAGAGCTTCCAACATGAAGTGGGATAGATCAATATGGATTTTGTTACCGGGTTGCCTCGCTCATTTCAGAAGTTTGACTTTATATGGATAATAGTTGACAAACTCACAAAGTCAGCATACTTCTTCCTAGTCAGGAATGATTATACAGCTTAAGGGTATGCCAAGCTAAACCTCAAAAAGATAGTCAAGCTACATGTGTCCCAATCTCCATAATATCTGACCTAGAAGCTCAATTCACTGCAAAGTCTTGGATGTCCTTCCAAAGGAGTTTAGGGACACAAGTGAATTTGAGTACAGCTTTCCACCCTCAAGCAGATGGTCAAGCAGAACGCACCATTCGGACACTTGAAGATATGTTGCGATCTTGTACATTGGACTTTAAAGGTAGTTAGGTGGACCATTTGCCACTTATTGAATTTTCCTATAATAATAGCTACCACATGAGTATCAAGATGGCACCTTACGAAGCTTTGTATAGGAGGAAATGTAGGTCACCAATTGGATGGTTTGAAGTGGCTGAAACCACCATGCTTCGACCAGATCTAGTACAACAAGCCATGGAAAAAGTTAAGGTAATACAGCAGCAGCTAGAAACAACCCAAAGTCATCACAAATCATATGTGGATACTAGAAAGAGAGGACTAGAATTCTCAGTGGGGGATTGGGTATTTTTAAAAGTGTCTCTAATGAAAGGGTTATGAGATTTGGTAAGAACAAAAAACTGAGCCAATGTTACATAAGTCCATGTAAAATTATTAAGAGGTTTAGGTAAGTTGCATATAAACTAGAACTACCCCAGGAGCTTTCAATGGTTCATCCTCAAAAATGCATACGCGACCCATCTCGTATCACTCCTATTGATGATGTATAGGTCACAGAAGATCTCACCTATGAAGAGGTACCTGTTGCTATTCTAGATCGTCAAGTTAAGAAGCCAAGGAATAAAGAAACAGCTTCAGTGAAGGTACTTTGGAGGAACCAGTAGGTATAAGAGATAACATGGGAGGCCGAAGATGCGATAAAATTAAATTACCCTTACTTATTTGAAGCTAAAAAGGAATTCCAACATGGAAAATTGGGACACTAATAGGTACGTGTGATTGAATACTTAGTGTATTGTCAAAAGTTTGTATAAGTAAAGATTTAAACTTGGTTAAGCCACCTAATTGTGCTAACATTCGAGGATGAATGTTCCTAAGGAGGGGAGGATGCAACACCCCACATCATACAATACTAGTACTATCCAAATGAAACATGATATGGTTTGGTCAAATTAGCGCCCATTTTTAAAAGTGCTTGAATCTCAAATTAGATGTGATATGTATGTCTAATACTGAAGAGGGTCGAGCGTAAATAAGTTTTATGTCAAATTCAGGAGATCACGACCATAAATAAAGTGAGAGAGTTGAGGTGCTTGTAGGACTTAGTAAGCTAGAAAGTGAGTCACCTACTTGCTTAGCTTAAATTGCTAGATAAATGAAGACGAGGATCAACATCGAATTTGTCCAAGTCTGATTATGAATAAAGTCTATGTTAAGGATGTAACTTTAGTCCATGTTTTAGCATCATAAACGAACTATATTTTCAGCCCAAGAAGGATATTAAAAGAGCCCAAAGACATCACAATTTCTTTAATAATTTAGGCCTGAACTAACTAAGAGAAAGGGGGAAAATGGGCAGTCAAGGCCTATTAGTTTGCAAACCAATAAGGCACAACTAAAAGGGACACAGTGGTACATTACCAACTCGATAAAATAAGGCTTAAATGGTAAAATCAAGTCAGCTGAAGTAATCTTTTAAAAGGGGTCACAAGCAGCAAATTTAATTCATTCTTAGGCTTGGAAACTTTTAGCTTTCACAAAATTCTTTGTTCTTCTTTTTTGACTTTGTAAAGCAGCCAAAAGAAGCTTTTAGGGTTATTAAAGAGGCTCTCAACCTTGTAGGTAAAGGTAAGTGATTATAGATTTGTGTTTAGTAAGGTTTCTTCATGAAAAACAAGAAACTATGTTGGTTAGGTATATGCTGAAAAATTTGGACAGCATGTGTCCTAAAGATTGTTGTGAATTTTTTTTGTTATTCAAGAGGATTTTCTCTTCTTGGTTGGCTGAATTATGAAATAAGACTTATGTTCTTAACAAGTTATAGTATGTTAGTGATGTAACTAAGCTGTTGCACCACTTTTATAGTCCGCGAAATTGAGTTCTTATGTGATATCGTAATTGTGCTCGTACTAGGAACTTGTGGGCTGATTGATTGAGGACTATGGTCTCACATCCTCCACTAATTTTGACAACTATTTTTGAACTATTTTAGGACTAGTTAGATGTGTATTTATGGTGGGGACTATTTAGTTAAAGTTGGAACAAGTTTAGAATTGTCAACATCAAAATGTGGCGAAGAGACGTAACATTATGCCGCCTATTTGTAGGTTGTGTAGAATTATTATGTGTTGTACTTTGTGGGCTATTATAAGACTGTTATGGCACTAAAATAGGATGAACATGATATATATATGAGCATATGTATTATAAAATATGATTAGGGGTTGAAATGTTGAAAGAATGCACTCGGGTTTATACTTATACACTTGCTGCCCATATGTTGTTTTTTTATGAGATTGGGCTGCCAAGATGCATCTATTGACAGCTAATGCTAATTTTATCACCTACTATGCTATTGATAAATATTTGGAGGAAGGGAAGATTATCTCGAGGTAATAATGAGGTCATACAATGAGGTATGTAAGGCTACTCGATTTCATATTACTTGGCATGAAACCTAGGTTCTTCCTTGGTACATAGAGGCTATTATCAACTTCGACATAACAAACTGCCATATCACCACTCTTTCACATGTTTATATGCTCCCATACATAGTCACCTGCAAACCTGCATACATACTTGGGTACCAAGATACACGAGTTCGTTCTACTAAATAAAGTTCATGTGTTGTTCTACCTCCTATGCATTTCTTTATTTGTGTAACCTACTCCTTTCATTATGGTGTTATCTTTTGTGAATATTTACATGTCATATATTGTATCTATAGTCCTCCAGTTCCAGTATTATGACCACCAAAAGAATCATCCCAAAAGTAAGTGAAATATAAAGTATATTGGTTATTGATGAGTGGTAACCCGAGGGGTGGAAGAATCACCTAGACAGGGTCGATCCTATCACGGGGGGTAGCCCAAGGGGTTAAAGGAAAAGCCTATCCAAGGCCGATCCTGATATAGATTTACTACTGATCAGTTGGTCATTTGTATTACTTGTTGTGCACAGATTATATAATAAAGGATAAAGTAATAAAAAGAACATAAAGTACATGATCCTATAGTATAACTAAGGGTGGTCTCTTATCCTACATCAGTGCATAGTTTCATTTGAGTTGTTACTTTATATATAGTGTTTCCTGCCTTACATATTCAGTACATTATCTTGTACTGACGTCCCCTTACAGGAGACCTGCATTTCATGATACAGGTACAGGTATCAGTAGATCTCCCTAGTAGGAGTATAGGATATCTAGCTATTGTTACCAAGCTCCAGGTTGCTTTGGAGTTTTGTGTGTCTAGAACTTATGTTTTTGAGTTGCATAGTTAGCCGAGGCGGGGCCTATCCTGACCCTTATCAGATACTTTTCCTTATCTAGAGGCTTTGTATACTATGCAAATTAAAGTGTGGTCATGTCTTATACTTTAGAAAACTTGTCCCCAAGGGCATAGCCATATGCATTTCCTTTTAGCTTGTTATCACTGTTTATTTTCTTAAAGGCATGTCAAATATAGAAATCCCTTATGATATATATAGAAAGAGCATGGATACAGGTTGGTTCTCCTGAGCCTTATCAGCAATGGGTACCAGTCCACCCTAACAGGACTATGGGCATGACATGTTCCAGCTCCTATGTCATTCATAGGCATTCATATTTAAGTTGGCAAGTTATGAAAATTTTACACGTATGTTGAAATTTTGAAAATGGTGTTTTAAATATGATGTTGCATTCTTGTTGGGGCTGATTTGTTTATGATCACTCTTGTCTTATATGTCTCTTTTACATTTGGGAAAGAATATTTTGAAGGGAGTGATATTGAAACAACCCCAAAAAATACTCGAAAATGTGCCTCGGAATGCCAAAATTTTAAATTTGATATATCTCAAAATCCATTTATTATTTTGAAAATCTGACTTCATATTCTTGTTCAGGGGATCAAAATTAGGAGGAAAAGGATTTAACCCCAATTTTAGAACAACCGTATCAAAATTCAAAAATCCCATGGAGCAATTTCCAGTGAGGTTTTTGCATCGCGGCGCGCCTCTGTATTATTTGAGACTATTATTTCTTAGTTCGGTCCAAGACTAAGTCTAGGGCCTAAATGTTCCCGAAAGTGTTTTTAACTATACTTAGCCAACTTTCACCCTCATATCATCAAAAACATTCCCCAATACTCACTCTAATACTTAAGCATATTTCCACTCCCAAATTCAAGTCCCAAACTTTCATCCTAAACTAAGGTTTTCCTTTAAGGTTCTTCTTCAAGCGTCAAGTCTCCATCTCTAATCTTCACTAAGTTCATTTCTAATCTAAGGTATGTGGGTTTCTTTCATGGGTTCCTTTCACCCATGATACCCAAGCCCCTTTTTACTCGAATTGCATGATTTGAAGTTGATTTACAAATGGGCCTTGATTATTATGAAATTCACTGCACACTATGTTAAAGCTATGTGAAATTGTGATTGTTTTGCTATGTTTTGAGATATAAATCTTTGATCTATTGTGACATTAGAGCAGGGATTTTGATGTATATTGCTTGAGGGTGTTGTAAGGTGTTGATTGATGGTTTTACAATGGATTTTCTCACATGATTTCATCTCTATATTTCATGATTTTATACTAGAATTACACACCCTCTAATTATTTGATAAAATGTCCGGATATGGTTTCTTGAGGAGTTGAAGGTCTAAAGCATGAGATATGATATGACTGACTATATGATGATAAAATGAGTTATATACATGATACACTCTCTATAAAGTGTTGCATTAGACCATGCCCATTCCCGTTGGGTCTAAGAACTCGGATAACCAAGATGGGGGTTTGTACTCATTAATCGAGGAAAGGGTTCGTACTTCTCCACGTAGGTGATAGGGCAGCATTATCACTAGCCGAGATGGGTATTTGTACTCATCAACCAAGGGAAGGGTTTGTACTTCTCCATCTAGGTGATGGGGCGACATTTTCACCAACTAGGGGAAGGGTTTGTACTTCTCCACCTAGGTGATGGGACGGCATTATCACCAACTGAGTCATAGGTTAGTACTTGACCACTTAAGTGATGCGATGACATCATCACTAACCTACCAAAGGGTTGTACTTTGGAAATCTAGCTTGGTCTATTCTACACATATGATATCTTATATGAGCATAAGTTACTTAAATATATTTTACTTATGCATTAATCATACATGTCGTCTTGATATATTATGCCTATTGCTTATTGTGATGCATTTTGATTATGAAGTCTATTTCTTGTTACATTGCATCCTACATACTTAGTACATTCAAACGTACTAACACATAATCTATGCCTACATGATTTCATCATGTAGGAACTGGTGCCCAAGTTGATCATCCTCCTCCTCCACGTAGCTAGTTCGATACTACTCAAGCTAGTTGGTGAGTCCTCCACTTCGGAGACCTTAGTCTATGTTACTCCTAATATGTATTGAGACATTCTTCTTTATTTCCTATTTTGACTATGACGATGAGCTTGGTTACTTTGTCTTTTTCTCCGCTCTTATCTATGTATTAGAGATATTTGTTAGACATGTTATGTATCTATGATATGAGTTTGACTCTTGTCTCTTGACTATGATATTGTGCAAGCTTTCCCCTTAGCTCCTTTGCCCCTATTCTTGCTCTTTAATGTTTTCATATGCTTCCACGACCAATGATGTGTAAAGACAAGTTAAGAGGCTTGTTTGGGCTTCATTCGGGTTTCCCATTTACCATGTCAAGTCTAGGCCCTAGGGTTGGGTCGTGACATCAAGTTCGAGGACATTATTTTTATTACTCTTGCTATTTCAAGACTTCTTTATACTGAACATTTGTTACTATGAGGGTGAGCCCAGAAAGTATCTTGGACCCTACTCAAATCCATGTTAGAGGTGTTGTTTGATATTATGATGTACTTATGCTTGAGTTTGACTCTTTAATGCTTTAATGATTATCAAAGACTTCCCTTAGTCCCACTTCCCTTTTTATTATATTTCTTGTTGTTGGTCACTTTGCTTCCGCGACCAAGGATGTGTGATTGATATGCTAAGAGACTTGTTTGGGTCCCTTTGGGTTCTCATTCGCCATGTCAAATCTAGACCCTAGGCTTGGATCGTGATAGTTTGGGTGGTTGTTGATCGATTGACCAAGTCTGCATACTTCATACCAGTGAAGACTAACTACAGTGCGGAGTAGTTGGGTAGATTATATATCCGGGACATTGCCAGATTGCATGGTGTGCCAGTGTCTATAGTATCAAATAGAGAGTCTATATTTACTTCTCACTTTTCATGAGCTTTACGGCATCATTTAGGTAACTAGAGTGGATTTGAGTTCAGCTTTTCACCTTCAGATTGATGGTCAATCAGCGCTTACCATTTCGGTATTGGAGGATATGCTTAAGGCATGTGTTATTTATTTTAGGGTCCGATGGGACCAGTACTTATAACACTACAATAAAAAAGACTTTTAACGTTCATTTCTTAACGAAGAAAAATGAATCCATTCGTTATAAATATAGTTATAGAGATCAAAAAAAAATTTCGGTCATTATAAATACACTTATAGTGACCAAATTTTTTTCGATCGTTATAAATATACTTATAGTGATAAAAAAATTCAGTAGTTATAAATATACTTATAGTGACCAAATAATTTTTTCGATCGTTATAAATACACTTATAGTGACTAAATATTTTTACTTTTGTTAAAGATAAATTTTAATCCAACATTAATGAGAGGATAAATTTTAATTGTTAAGAAGTATAACAACCCATCATTAAAACATATTACTTAGTTAAGTGTATATGTTTATAAGTGCAAAGAAATCATAGCAAATCATTTTATAAGCATAACAAGTAACATTTTGTTAATCATTCCATCATTTTGATAAGAATCCTCCATCTTTTATAATTTACTTATTTCATAAAAAAAATATTAATGTATTATACTTTAATAACTCTATCCATCATTCTCATTATAGTCCATTATATAAAATTTTAAAATATTATAAAAGCATTTATTTATAATCTTTTTGCAATAATTATTTTTAACTTAAATATTTTCTTGATATAGTTTCTATATATGGTTTTATTTTGAGAGATAATTTATTCATCTTTACTGATCTTTTTAAAGATGTAAGATGAAGTAGATCAAAACAAAAAAATTAAAAATAGAAGTAATAATATTAAATATATAATTATGAGCTTATGAGATTAATTTAAGGTAGAAAATTTATATAAATTTGGTAGTAAGTACTTTTTTCTCAAGAGGATATATGTTACTCCACTTGCAAATAACCTCGATCAATCGACTTAAGAACTAGTATTCAGTAATAATGTTTCTTCTAATAAGTAATATATATTGTATCGACCTTTATTGGTTGTGAAACTAATAGGTGTATACAAATAAAAATCTTTCGTTTGAGTTAGAAAAGTATAATGTAAAATTTTACAAGCAAAAAAATTAAAAAGATTTACATGATATATAATCAACTACTAATTAATTAAAAAATCATAATTTTTTTATTATTTAAAATTTAAGATGATATAATTGATTTGTATCTCATAATAATTTTAATAATATTGAAATATTAATATTTGATGAATACCATTAGTATAAGAAGTGAAACTAAAAGAAGTTGGAATTTTATCCATGACGCAATGTGCAAAAAGTCAATAATGTAAGATGCAAATACAAAACAAACAACTTTATATCTAGAACTAGAAAACCCAACTTTCCTTTTATTTGGTTGTGAGAACAAAAATAAATTTTATATTTCATTGTGATTAATCTTTGATTTTGTGAAAAAAATAAAATAATAATTATTATGAGTATTATTAATAACCTTACATGAAGTTTTTATACTTGTCTTTTGACAGATCATGCAGTTTGAAGAACTCATCCTCAGAGAAAGTGTAAAGAAGTATAACTAACGAAAAATTTTGAAGCACAGGAAGACTGCATTTCATTTTTCAGAAATTATTTAAAGATATTTTAGTTTTTCTTTTACTGAGAGTTAAAAAAAATTATATCATACAATTTGTATGTCTATATTTTTGTAACATTATGCAATATCATTCTTTATAGTTAACTATGAAATTTTATATGGATATAATCAATTTGGATGTTTTCATATGTGCACATATTTTGTATGTTTGTGTGTATATATATGCACTTTTGCTGATATGATTTGTGATTATAATCAAGATTTTAATGGGAGACTTGGAGTAAATTATAAAGTTGTTGTCATGTGATCAGAAAGTCATGGGTTCGAACCTTGGTAACATCCTCTGGCAGAAGTGCAGTGTAATGCTACGTACAGTAGATCCTTGTATTCGGGTCCTTCCCTTGAAGTGCATCAGGCTTGCCCATTTTTTTAATAACTAGAATATCAATTAGTGAAGGGAAAACTTGGTTGCTAAAAACAGGTATAACAACCAAATTATTGTTGTTGTTAAAGCTTTTTTAATAACCGAATTAAATCTGGTCATTAACTTTTAACTACGGATCTTTTAACGACCGGTGATGATGAGATTTTTACAGTTCATTATTGATTAATAATGATTGGATTTATACTTTTAGTGACTGAATTTTCCCTCATTAAAGACTTATTTTCTTGTAGATACTACTGGCAGAGTTTGCATATAACAATAGTCCTCGTTACATCCAGATGGAACCATTTGAGGCCTTCTATGGCCGGAGATGTAGGTCACCTACTGGATTATTTGATTCAGGTTCAACTTAGGTCTTAGGTGTTGATTTGCTTCAAAATATCATGGAGTGGGTCCGAATGATTCAGAGTAGACTTTTGATAGCCAGAGTAGACTTTTGATAGCCCAGAGTCACTAGAAGAGCTATGCTACTAAGAGGGTTAGGCCTCTTGAGTTCTTTATTGGTGATAGTGTTTGGCTAAAAGTTTCACCGATGAAGGTTGTGATGAGATTTAGGAAGAGGGACAAGCTTAGTCCTAGATTCATTGGCCCTTTTAAGGTTTCGAGGAGAGTTGGTGAGGTAGCCTACGAGTTGGTTTTACCACCAAGACTATCTTCGTTCACCCTGTTTCTCATATTTCTATACTTTGCCGGTACATTCAAGATGAGTCCCATGTGATTTTCCTATGACTCTGTTAAGTTACGTCTAGATTTGTCCTTTAAAGAGGAACCTATAGCTATTTTGGATAGACAGGTTCAGAGATTGAGATCCAAAGAAATACCTTCTGTTTTGAAAGTTTCGTGGCGGCACCGTTAAATTGATGAGGCTACTTGGGAGTTGGAGTCTAACATGTGGGCTAGATATCCAACCTTTTGAGGCTTCACGTACTCCTCTTTTCCTTATATTCAAGGACGAACATTCATTAGTGGTGAATGATTTAATGACTTGGTTGATCATTTTTGGCTTTATCTATAAAATTTACTATTTTATCCTTTCGTAAGTTGCTTGGGCCTACTTTGAACTATTTGAATCGTTGGAACTAAAATTCCGTGTTTTAAAAGTTAAAAAATATGAGTGTTGGCTTTTTTGAGAGCTTAAGTTGTTGAAAAAGTAAATTTTTGTGTCATTTTGAGTTTCAGAAGTCGGATCGAGAATCCATCAAGTCCATTAGCTTCGGAATGTCAAAGCTGATCTACAGGAAGTTGTAAAACTGAATTTGGAGTTAAAAAGAGGTTTTTAGGCCCAATGTTGCGATTTTATTTGTTTTTGAAACCAAAGTTTGACTTTGGTCAACATTCGGGGTTCGAAAGCTCAAATCAGAATTTTGACAGTTCCAATAATTTCGGAAGGTGAAACTAATGCTAAAAATGGTCTCGTCATAATTTTTGAAGTTTTCAATGGTAGTTTTGGTATTTTGAGTTATAAACTATTTTATTGACTTGCATTGCTAAATGTGTCATGGAGACCTCAAAATCGAATCTCGATGATTCCTTTGAGTCCGGACTGCTATTTCTGGTATGAGTACATAAAACGTTTGTGAAATTCTGAGTTTGGATGAGTTCCAATGGTCCATTTTGAGTTTTGGCAATGGCTAGTGTGAGGGGTATCTGGTGCAACTCAAATTGTACTCCGCCTTTGTAGAGATATAGGCACTTTTATGCTCCACAATCCAGGACAAGGTTCCGCCTTTGCGGAGTACATTTTTGTTGTGTTATTTTTAAAGACTTAAAACCCTCATTTTCACTCCATTTCGATATTTCAAGGTTTGGGGGACGATTTTCGACGAGGGTTTTTAGAGAAATCTTTTGGATAAGTATTTCTAATATCATTGTGATTAAATTCCATGGTTTTTATCTTGATTTTATCTTCAATTTCGTGAGTTTGAATGTCCAAAATTGAGAATTTTTGGTCTATGATTTTGAAACTTTAAATGAGGATATCTCCACCAATTTGCACTCAATTTTAGTAAAATTTTCACTCACGAACTTCATTTTTCATGTAGAATATGATTGAAGTCCATTTCTAGATTCAGGACTTTTGAATTTTAGTCCTAATTTTGACCATTTTGCCCCTAAGCCTAATATATACCAATAAGGGTATCAAAATGCACCTCTTCATGCATATATCCATTCTTGATAGTGGTTAATCGATCCGTTGATCATTTGGAGGCTTGAATTGATTTAAAGTTTGTTCGAGTGTGGTTTCAACATTGAGGTAAGTTCAGCTAACCTTTTTGAGACTGAATTTGAGCTATTGAGCATGTTATGTGATAATTATGAGATGTAGACTGAATTATGATCCGATATCATGATATGATTGAATTTGATGGGAATATGAGGTTGGTTATGTCGAAGATTGAGTAAATGGCGATCCTATTGATTAATTGAGATGAAAACTTGTGGTTTGAGATAATGGGGATATCTTCATGATAATGTGAGACTTGAAATAGTTTTTGGTTAATGTTATGACTAAATGATGATGAGTATGATTAGTATGGGAGTTATGAGCCCATTTGAGATACTTGTGGAGTTTACTTCAATGACATATGGTTATTTGTGATTAGTGATGAGATGAAACATGGAATAGTTGTATAATGTTAAGCCTCCATTATTGCATTGATATGCACCATCTTATATTGATTAGTTGCATTTGTATGCACGGATTCTTATATTATATTATTGCATTGGTATAGTTTCCTTGGTATGCACAAATTCCTATGTTCCATTGTTCCATTGGTATGCACCATCTTATATTTACTAGTTACATTTGCATGCACAGATTCTTATGCTCCATTGTTGCATTATTATGCACATCTTATACTGTACTAGGAGCATTTGTATGCACGGATCTTATTTTTGATTGGATTGCATTGAAATGCACACATGTTATATATGACTGATTGCATTGATATCCACACATTTGATACATGGTCAGTTGCATTCTTACGTACATTTAGCATAACATGTACATCATTTGAGACAGTGGTTACGTCCTGCGATGCCTTGAGATACTTCTAATAATGTTCTGGGATGCCTTTTTATATATATTAGTACAAGGCCTGCGATGCCCCTAGGTTCTATCTTGTAGCCTCGGCTCAATAGATATGTACATAGACCCTGCGACGGTCGTTATTTCACCTCATACATGTCCTGCAACAACATTGCATTCATGCATTACAATGCATTATATAATTGGATTAGATTACCATCTATAATTGCCATTATTTATGATTTTATTATATTGTGTACTAAATTTTTATGCAGGTGATAGGATTCTTCGTTGTTACGTACTTGTTCGATTTCTCTTGCCCAGTTAGTTGAACTTACTGGGTATATTTTGGTGTACTCACCCCTACTTTGTTTCCTCCCTGCAGATCGTACACAGGGTTCAGGACAGAGTAGTTGATCATTCCATTTGACCATTATCGATACCATCTAGATGTTAGTGGTGAGGCTTAGACTTTGAGTCGTCGTGGATCTTTGGGTGCTCTTTTTATTTTTTATCTTTCAGACTATGTACCAGATATTGGAGATAGTCTTATAACATATTTTTAGATAGTTGTATTTACCTTCCGCACTATTTAGATACTCTTGTACTCATCACATCAGGTTTTGGGAGATTTCTTATATCTTATGACTTTGTTTCCGCTTTATTTATCTTTCTTTAGTTGAGATCTACTTTTGGTCGTGACATTTCTATGACCCGTAGATTGGTTTGTAAAATTTGGGACCAGAAATGAATTTTCAGGGTTTTCTTCCACGAGTAAGCCGACGAGTATTACTTTAGTGCACGGCGCGCAATAGGTTTCGTAGGTACACCCTTGCTCTGACAATCTATAGTAAACTGGTCATAACGTTTGACTTCGAACTCCAAATGAGGTGAAATCAATTGCGTTGAAAAGCTAATTCAAAGAAATTTCATTTCGTAGGTCATTTTCCACCTATTCTTTTTGTGCTAAGAGTTATGGTCATTTAAATCTGACCCTTGCATAATCTAAGTGAAAAACCTAACCGGTAGGGAAGTTTTGAACTCAACTAAACATTAGGGGTCTCTCATGAAATGAATTCACTTCCAAAACACTTCCCACCTATATTAATGATCCTTAAAATGTTTGCACAATTAAGGTATTACTAGGTATAATCTTATGTATTTGCGACAATGAATTTCTAGATCTTAAGAGTAAAATTGTGAGGTGTTATAAAATTGCCCAAATGCTTGTGAATTTTAAAATCAATTAGGGCTTAACTTCCTTAAAAAAAAACAAAGAAAAAAAAAAGAAAGAAATTTTCAGCTCCTCTCATTCTCCTCTTCTATTTTTAGAAAAGCTCCAACTTTGATTCATGGAAAGAGGTCATTCTTCTATTTTTCTGATAAGGCTCTCTCAATCACGCGAAGCCTGCCAAAACCGTCCAAAAGATGCCCTTAACGCTTAAATATTTCCAGATTTCTTTGACGAATTTCAACAAATCTGAGATTCAATTCCGTTCAAAATTAAAAAAGGCCTATATTTTCATATATAAATAATCACCCAGACTTCGTTGGAGGGTGGAAAAAAGTGTTTCGGTCACCTCCTTTACCAAAAAATGTGATAACATCTTTCCAAGTTTTTTTAAGCTTTGTTCTCCTCTGTAGGCATTAGCCATAACAGAAACTTTTGCATTTTTAACTCTGCGAGTCAGTCTTGTTTTTTTTCGCAAAAAGGGAGTAGATATGAGGCTCAAAGATGGCCCAGTTTGCTTCCCAAAAATAGGTCAGTGATCCTTACTTTTCTTTTGATTTCACGAGCTATGGACGAATGTTTTCTAATACGTTGTTGACTTGCTTGTTTTCGTGTTTTCGGCTTGTCGATTGTTGATCCAAATCTCCATCCGATGTTCATTGCTTTTGTTGAAATCATATGCTAAAGTAATTTTTGACCATTGTCTTGTTTTATAAATCATGTTTCCAAAGACAATTTTTATAGTCATTAACTCTTTGGAAAGTACTCTATTACTTGAAATTTTGATATATGACTAAACACTTACCAATATTTATTGTTGCCAAAAAATATATGCTCCTCTGTTGTGCTGTAATGTTAAGGTTTTAAAGAATATGTAGGCTTTGTTTATGGTTTGCTTGAGCTACAATGTTAAGTTTTTTTTTCTAAAACAAAAATGTACCACTTCATTTATGTTTTGCTGAAGCTTTGTCTCCTTAGTAGATTAAGACACAAACAGCATATTATGAAATTCGTATGTCAGGATCCGAGTTGTAGTGGTCTGAATATGTCAGTCAGATGCCACATATTTCAGATTGAGAAGTCTTTCTTTGTATTTCTTTATGTATTTGAAGTTTTGTGTAGGTGTGTATTCTTGCATAGAAACTATGTTTAAGGGAAGTTGCTTGTTATGTGAAATATTAGTAACTACTTAGCTACTGAGCGACATGACCAGCTTGAATATCCCTTTTTTTCTGGTATGCTTGCAGGAAACTTTTTCTTTTTCCTTCATGAATTGCCATACACTTGATGTTAAGATCTAAAGACGTAAATTAACAATATATTTTAAATATAAGTGAACGTTGTTTGTTTGATCTTGTATTTTGCCGAATAATTTGAGCAAATTGTTGTGGTTTTGCTTAAGTAAGAATTGATCTTATGCTTTCCTTTGTTTATAAAGACATTTGCTTCTAATTATTTCAACTTTCATAAACTGTTAGCTAAGGATTGTCCTTTCTAATCCTTTATTATTATTTTTCTCTTCTCATGTGTACACTTTAGGAGCAAAAATGGAATCACTCTACAAGATCATTGTCGTAAAAGAACTCTCAGTTTGAGCCTTGATATGACCGATAGACTTGAAACGTGCATCCCTCTTTCATTTTGTGCCTCTCGCATCTTCAAAACTTATCTAGGAGCAAGCAAATCTTGAAAACTACTCCTCTCTTTTTTTTTTTTTTTGGTCAATATTACTTATGTTTGCTTTTTAGTGAATTTTTATGAATTTGTATTACGTGATACTTTTTGGTTGCCATTTCGGGGTTAGCTCTTTAGTCATTAACACAATAGTTTAATAAAAAAATATTTTAACTTTACCAATGGGTGTACACTTTAGGTTTTCTAAGTTGTCTCAAGAACTAGTCAAAATTTTTTCCTAAAGCTTTTTGATTAAAAGGTGGAGCTTTAAGTTTGTGCGATAGACGATTAGGGTCTGACATCTTTACTCCAATTTATCATAGTTTCTGATCATATAAAATAGTAGCTTTTATTTTCAAATTTTTTTTGAAAGAATCAACCTTTTGTTCAACCTCAAATTATGTTAAAATATTTTTCAAACCATGTTTAATACATGAACAAAATTTTGATCACAAATTACTTTTGAACATGAAAATTATTTCTTTAAAAAATTATTTCAATTGAAGTAGAGATGGCAATGGGGCGGGCGGGGCAGGGTGGGTACGGAGCAAGTTTTGAACTATCGGCGCGGGATAGGTTTAAAGTTATGTGGGACGGGGCGGGTTGAAGCAGCTATACTAATGCAGGGTGGAGTATATTTAATTTTTTAAGTTCTCAGCATTTTCTGTTATGCGACCACCCAAAATCTGAAACCAAAATTTCTCCCAAGGAAAACACATGTCATCTTCTCTCCATTTCTCGTCTCTGTATGTAAACTAAACAACTTTTGTTCTTTCTATTTTTGTTTCAGAAAATCCCTTTTCAAATTTCGAGTCAAGTAAGCAGAAGATTAATTCTGCATCTCTTTTCACATTACCATCTTCATATTTATCAGTTGGTAAGTGCTTACGTCCTTTTCTGGGAACTGCTTCTTCTTCAAAATCAAGAACCTAGAGAAGTAGAAGAACAAGAACCAAAAAAGTATATTTTTTTCAGGGATACTGGTATCCTTATTTTAATCGAAGAAACAAAAGAAAAATTTTCTGAAAGTTTAGAAAATTCCGAATTAGAGATTGATTCTTGAGTATACTATCTGCGTCTCGGTGCTTTCTTGAGGTTTCTTGAAAATCAGTAATCAAGATCGTGAAACAAACTCAGCATAAGGATAGCGCCGCCGACGTGAAGCAGTAGACAATCCAGGTGATATCTTTCTGCATTTCTTTAATTCCATCATGTTATTGTCTACCTCTATTCATGCTTAATTGAACTTCTGAGTTACGTAATTGAATTTCCAGTTGTTGTTCTTGCTTTTAGGCATAAAATTCCGAGTTTCTTGAAAATATAGCATAGCTATTTTGTTACGGTATAGCTAACTCCTATTCATTGTTGTCTTGACTGTTCTTGGATGCCAAATTTTTTACTGTTCTTGATTATTGTCTTGAATAGGATATTGATTGTTCTTGGATGCCTATTGTTATTGTTCTTGATTGTCTGTTGACAGCATTATTCCATAATTTTACTGCTATTGTATATTGTTGTATGTTGTTGCTATATATTGTGGTAGATTGTTATATATTATTGTTGTATATTGTTTTTGGGTATCTTTCTGCTGTTGGTAGTTTTCTGGTTGTTTACTATTTTACTTGTATACTTGCTAGATTGTTAACTATTTTACTTGTATTTTCTGGATTTACTTGTATTTTCTTGGATTTTGTAGCTTAGAGAGTTTTAGTCCTTAGTTGCTGGTGTCGGGACCTCATGATGGACTAGGGTCCTGTCATTGGTTGGGGTCAGGGGTTAGGGATAGGGGTGGTAAGGGAGACTCGGTGTTATTCAAGTTAAGAGTCAGGTCGTGGAATATAGGATCACTTATAGGAAAATCCATGGAGCTAGTGAAGTGTCTTAAGAGGATACATATTAATATAGCATGTGTCCAAGAGACTAGATGGGTAGGCACCAAGGCTCGGGATGTGGATAGGTTTAAGTTGTGGTACTCGGGTGGTTCTAGGGATAGAAATGGGGTGCGTATCTTAGTAGATGAGGGTCTGAGGGTGTATGTGATTGAGGTTAGAAGGGTTAATGATAGGATGATGTTTATCAAACTCGTGGTTGGTAGTCATGTGGTAAACGTAGTCAGTGCTTATGAGCCTCAAGTAAGCCTAGATGAGGAAGTCAAACGGCTCTTTTGGGAGGATCTGAATGAAGTTGTGCGAGGCATGCCAGAGACGAAAAAATTTACATTGGTGATGACTTTAATGGGCATATCGGGGCAACTATTAGCGGGTTTGAAGGTGTTCATGGAGGCTTTAATTTTGGGGAGAGGAATGGAAGTGGGACGTCTCGGATTTTGCCAAAGCCTTTGAGTTAGTGATTGCTAACTCATATTTTCCAAAGAGGGAAAACCACTTGATTACCTTCCGTAGTACGGTAGCTAAGACTCAGATAGATTACCTACTTCTATGAAAGGGCGATAGAAGCTTATGTAAGAATTGTAAAGTTATTTCGAGTGAGAATATTTTCACTCAACATAGGCTTTTAGTGATTGATGTGGAGATCAAGAGAGAAAAGAAGAAGAAGTTTATGTATGCCCAACCTAGGATTAGATGGGGAGGCCTTACTTCTGCCCTTTCACGTGAGATGGAAGAAAAGTTGAGAAACTTAGAGGTGTGGAGTAGTGAAGGTAATGTGAACATTATATGGAACACGACTGCTGGTTATATAAGAAAGGTAGCTTCCGAGATACTAGGGGTTTCGAGAGGGATCTTTGGTGGACGTCAAGACGATTGGTGGTGGAATGATGAAGTCCAGGGTAAAGTGAAAGATAAGAAGGTCGCTTACACAGAGTGGTTAGAGTATAGGGATGAAGATGAAAAGCAAAAGCTTAAGGTAATCTATAAGACGGCCAAGTTAGAAGCAAAGATAGCGATGATGAATGCTAAAGCAGCATTTGAGCGTCTTTATGAAGAGTTGAGTGATAAAGGCAGGGACAAGAGATTGTATAGGCTCGCTAAAGTAAGAGAAAGGAAAGCTCGTGATTTGGACCAAGTGAAATGCATCAAGGATGAGGAGGGCGAGGTGTTGGTAGATGAAACTTCCATTAAATTAAGGTGGCAAGTTTACTTCCATAAACTCCTAAATGAAAAAGGAGATAGAGATATTGAGCTGGGTGAGTTGACACACTCCAAAAATAATCGTGATTTTGGGTATTGCAGGCGATTTAGAGTTGAGGAGGTAAGACGGGCTATTAGTAGGATGAAAAGGGGGAGGGCGATCGGGCCCGATGAGATTCCAATAGACTTCTGGAAGAATATGGTCAAGGATGGCATTGAGTGGTTGACTAGACTGTTCAATGCTATTATGAAGACTGCTAAGATGCGTGATGAATGGAGGAGGAGTACAATAGTTTCATTGTACAAGAATAAAGGAGATATATCAAGTTGTTAAGCCACACTATGAAGGTCTGGGAGAGAGTAGTAGAGAAGGGTGCGAAGTGTAGTTTCTATCATGGAGAATCAGTTTGGATTCATGCCGGGGCGGTCGACTATTGAAACAATTCATCTTGTTCGGAGGTTAGTAGAGAAATACTGGGAAAGAAAGCTGGATCTTCATATGGTGTTTATTGATCTCGAGAAGGCATATGACAAAGTCCCAAGGGATGTCTTATAGAGGTGTTTGTAGGTGAAAGGTGTCCCAATGGCATATATTAGAGCAATTAAGGACATGTACGATGTAGCCAAAACTCTAGTAAGAATGGTGGGTGGAGACTCAAAGTATTTTCCTGTTGAGATGGGACTCCATCAAGGATCTGTGTTGAGCCCTTTCTTGTTTGCCTTGGTGATGGATAAGCTGATGCGATCTATCCAGGAGGAGGTACCATGGTGTATGCTATTTGCAGATGACATAGTACTAATTGATGAGACTCGGACTAAAGTTAATGATAGATTGGAGGCCTGCAGACACGCCTTGGAGTCCAAAGGATTCAAATTGAGCAGGACCAAAATTGAATACTTGGAATACAAATTCAGTGTTGAGAGGGATGTGGCAAACTCTGATGTGAGTCTTTCCTCTCAACCTATCCCCAAGAGAGAAAACTTTAAGTATTTGGGGTCCATCATTCAGAGTAGTGGTGATATCGATGATGATGTCACACATCGTATTGGGACTGCATGGACTAAATGGAAGCTTGCCTTTGGAGTATTATGTGACAAGAAGATAACACCTAAACTCAAAGGTAAGTTTTACAGAATAGTGGTTAGACCATCATTGTTGTATGGAGTGGAGTGTTGGCCAATTAAAAAGGCACATGTTCAGAAGATGCATGTCGAAGAGATAAGGATGCTTAGATGGATGTGTGGTCACACCAGGAGTGATAAGGTTAGGAATGAGACCATTCGGGAGAAGCTAGAGGTGGCCCCGGTGGCCAAAAAGATGAGCGAAGCAAGACTGCGATGGTTTGGATATATGCAGAGAAGGAGTACCGATGCTCCTGTTAGGAGGTGCAAGAGGTTGGTTTTGGGAGATACTCGAAGGGGTAGAGGTAGACCGAAGAGTACTGGGGGGTGATTAGACATGATATGATGGAACTTGACCTCGCTAAGGACATGACCTTAGATAGAAAAAAGTGTAGGCCGCGAATTAGAGTAGCGGGCTAATGGTAGGGTTAGGTGTTTTTATCATGTGTTTGCATTGCCTATGTGTTAGTTTTATCTTATTTACATAATGTCATTATTAGTCACTCTTTATGTTCCCTTCCCTTTCTTTTGTCATATCTAGTTCTTTTTTGCATACGGGTTTTGAGATGAGGGTTCCCAGGAAACAACCTCTCTACTCCTATGGTAGTGGTAAGGTCTGCGTACATTCTATCTCTCCAGACCCCACTTGTGGGATTTTACTAGGTATGTTGTTGTTGTTGTAATGCAGGGTGGGGTAGGTTGCGGTTTAAACCAAATAGGAATTCGAAGAAATTAAATCTTTGTAATTAGTAAAAATCAAAGATATAAACTTTTTATATTAAACATTGACTTTAATTTCATTTTTTTTAAAATAAAATTTAAACTAAGCATTTTTAGTAATTGTTAGTTGTTAAAATGTTAATTAAAAATTTTTAATTAATAATTAAGAAATAATTATTAAAATATCAACTCAAAATAGTTAATTAGTTGTTGAGATGTTAATTAGCAAAAAACTAAATTCAATTAAAAAATAAAAGAATTTTAAAATTTAAGTGGGGTGGATTTATGCGACGCGGGTTGAAATGAAAAAAGTCATCATTCGGGGCAGGGCGGGACAGTTTACAAAATTTGCAGGTTGAGCTCAACCTGCCCTGCACTCGCCCCATTTCCATCCCTTAATTAAAGTGGCCCTTTAGAATCCTACTTGCAAAGCAAAAGAAGTCTTACTTTAGTTACGGTAAAATGCGTGTTCTTTTTTCCTTTAGCACTTCTTTTCTAAGATTTTAACTAATTAATTTAAGTTTGGCCCACAATTGCTTTTGATAGATCATAAAGGATATTTTACATCTTTCCTTTAGGATAATTAGAATCCTTGCCTAGAATCATGTATGGTTAAGTAGATCATTAGATGGAGTTGGCTTAGCAAAATAAGTATCTTAATTTAGCTTAAAAATAATTAGGTGGTGACTCCTTGAGTTAAATAATTCATGAATCACCCATATGTTGTACACTTTTTAACCTCGAGTTAAAATGGTGTATAACACATACGTCATTTGACAATGAGATAACTCTAAAATTCTCCTTCTTAACGTTAGATGATACTGTATATGCATCTTTTATCATGAGTACCTACAAAATAGATAGCTCCTTCAATGCATACACCTCCAGCCAGTAGCAAAAATAACACAGAGGGTGCACCTTAAATCTTCTCCACGATTCACTTTAGCAAAGAGTTAAAACCCAAGGTCTTACAAGAGAGTTCATCTTTAGTAGAGTACTACTCATCAGAACTTTATTATTCTTTCATTTGGTTCAAAATCAAATGAATATTAGTAGTGGATAAATAGATCATCAATGAAATTTAGGGTCATGTAGTGGGATTATAAATAGTAGGAGGTGATTCTTTCTACTCCATAAGAAGAACAAACCGTTAACATAATCAAATCTAGGATATTTAATGCCATCTAACACCTCAATACAAAGACTAATGGCTATTTTATGTTCCACTTTCTTATTTGGTATAAGAAAAATTTTCATCCCTTGAAGGCTTGAACATTTGGAATTTTGTCTTTTAGGATGAGTTATAAAGAGGCTATGATGTATGTATACAAAACATGGATATGAAACATGAGAACTAGAAAATTTAGAAAAGCACTTGAAACTCATTGAAGAATCAATGGAAAGCCTAGAAAATATGTCATAGGTAATCACTTTAGGTATTAAAAAATTTCTTGAATCACTTTTGATATTTTTGTAATTCATTAGGGAAAGCGTTTATTATCTGAAATAGTTCCGTGTTAGTCTGTTTGAGCATTGATCCAGTATTAAACACATTAATGGACAATAACATATATCATAAACTTCTAGAATATACCTTTACCTTTTTTATCTAGGAACAAAAATTGCCAGTTATAAATTGGGATAGAAACAATAGAATCTCACGAATGACAAAAAGAATTCTATATTCTTCAAGTCTCCAAAGTAATACCTTATCTAGATAGATTGGCTCCAATGGCCAGTGATGGGTTGCTTCTCTTTTTAACCAGAGGTTCAAACCCTAGGTAATTTCCCCCTAAATGGGGCTCTACCTGTACAAATTTTAGATACTCAGGCTCTAATATAGATACCAAATATTAGATGGGAAAATTTAAAAAGAAACCTTAAAACTGATGAATCCACGTTAATTCTATCTAAAATTATCACATTAGTGAATGTGCTATTGTAATGGAGCAACCTTTTTGGACGTTCCGTTTTACTTCTGGTTCATTCTTTCAAAATATTTGCATTGTTTTTTCTGGGAGACTTCATATAAATTATTGTTTTTCTTCTTCAACTTTAACCAAATTACATGTAAATTTACTATGATTGAATCTGCCTATATTTGGTACTGTATTAGGATTTTCAAGCAGTAACATCTTGGTTTATTTAATCATTAGAGACTTTTAGACACATAAGTTTTCTACAAATAAAAATAGAAAATTAAAATCTTATTATTCAACAGTATAACATGACTTATAAATTCGAGTCAATCACGGCAAATGTGGATCTATTCAAATTTTTATGAAGATGATTGAACAATTACGGACTTCTCTTCAGAGAATTATAATTTTGATATGAAGTGGATTGATCAAGATTCTAACCTGCAATTAGTTTGATGGAGTAGATAAATTTCTTGTTAAATAAAATAAATGTTAATCTTAAAAGTAAATAAATAAGCATGATCCCTCCCCAAACTATGCTTGCACTTTTCATTACACAAACGACTTTCTATATACATCAATTTCTTATAGAAATTAGAAAGAATTAAAAAAGTTGAATACTTAGTTGATTTAACCCTTATTAGTATTACAATCAATATTTCAGAATAACTAGAGAAATTTCTCTCTTCTTCATTAAGAAAATTTAAGAATGAAACAATTGATACAAAAAATATTCAAATATCAATCTGACTTTTGTATGCTCCTCACAAACTAGATGAAGCTCTTGGGATTCTTCTAACATTAAGAATTCTTCCACTTGTTTTGAGCTTGATCTTTCCAAAAAAGTGCATACAATATTTCTATTGTTGTTAAGAGGTCTATTAAGGCTTATTAAACATATTCTAGTATTCCTTTGCGCTTGTGAAGGTTCTTTCTTGAATTAGCTAGCCACACTTCGGCTACTAATAATGGGGTAAGACCTTATGACTATATAGGATATGTTATCTTCTCTTGAGTGAGTGAAATAAGATATCCTACATGTTACGAATATAAGACCTTACGACTATATAGGACTCTCGCCACACCCAATCGTTTGAGTTATGTTATCATTAACTTGCTTTCCAATAAAAAGAATTTTGTAACTATAAAGAAAGATCTCATTTAAGGTCAATCTTATCCCTAGATGAAATATTCAATCAGGGGGACATTCCAAGAAGTTGATATTATAGGTTCTAGCACATCTAAGCCTACTACACCCTTCTTCACCTGTACAAGGCAATCGATGCATCTATCAATTTTGGACTTAGAATTATCTTGGACAAAAGTGAGAAAGTATGAAAGGGTTTCTATGGCTCATATATGGAACCACGAGCCATTGACAATTGTCGTGGAATTTAGGTCCAAAATTAGAGCCTCAATACTTCTTCTACAGGCTAATAGGATGGTCGGTAGATAAAAGTACGATCCCTAAAAGGTGGATCATAGAAAGACTTCAACAACCCATGATTCCAAGTTAGTTTCCATGGACAAGTTTCATAAACTGTGAAAGGGTATTGGCCCATAGAGTTACGTCGTAGATTATGTCTGCTAGTTTTTTATGAAGGGTATTTTGGATCTTTCCTACTTCTTAACTCCTAAACTACGTTGTTTTAACCTATAACTATCCTATAACAATTTTTATTTAGCAAGTTCAACCCATTTCCACTCAATCTCTCAATTCACAAAATTCTCTCTAGTTTTCTTTTTCTCTAAGGATCCCCTTCAAGGTCAAACTGGGGTTCTTCAATTCCACCATCAAGTTCCAAGTGTTTCCAAGGATGTCACTCAAGTTATGTAGGTATTCATTCTTGGACTCCTTTCATTCATGAAGCCCAAAGAATTGTCATCTGTGTTTGATTTTCAATAAAGGTAATTTGATGATCATAGGAATCTCATAAATTGTGTTTGATTTCATGATTTCAAACTGAATTATGCATGAGTTGACTTTAATCACATGTTTTTAATGCTTCCTAATAAAGTTCTCCTCAATATGATATAGGGTTCATGAAATTAATTATGAGATCTTTCAATTATTATTTAATTGATATTGTTTTACATGGTTATGAATAAGTTCATTCAAATTACATTATTTTGAGTTGATAAATTATGAACTCATGCTTTTACCCTAGTTTTTATAATAAATTGTGATCATGAATTAATATGATTATATTGCAAGCTTGATGAAAAGAAAGAATTAAGCTTTTATAGTAATCTCCAAGGATTTAGGAATGATTATGAAGTTTTCTAACCAACTCATAGATTTAAGATGTTGAAAGAAAATTGTCACATTGATTAAATCAAAGGTTTTAACGAGCCATTCCATGATGATTTATGAAATTTTAATAGTTAATTACATATTACCTTTCCCCACGATTAATTATGAGTGATGATTTTTATTTTATTGGAATTTGACTTAGCACTGAGGGAACTTTGTGGTGAGGATTTGGTAAGAGAGCCCTTAGTAGCCTTCCCTAGTCCCAAACTACATGCCCCCATAGATTGCCTTATTTCTGATGATATTAAGATGTTCTCATGTAGTGATCTGCCTTGGAGAGTAGCTTCTCTCTTCTTGATGTGGGAGTTAACGTTAGATTCCATGTTATAGCTTGCATTAGTCTTATTGTCAGTTAAAGTAATATCTAAGTATACTTTTAAGCTTTTATTGTGATTTGATGCATTAACCACTTATTATGAATTCATGACTTTTATCTCATGCTTTTAAATGATTATTGATTTTGCATCTTAAGACTCATGATCTATACTATTAAATGTTTATATTGTGCATGTTTCTCACATACATAATACCTTCCATGTACTAACACATATTTTCTTTTGCCTACATTATGTTATAATGTAGGATCCGATCACCCTACATCTCACTCTCATGGCTAGATTAAAGACATGTACACTTGATTGGCGAGTTCTTTTGTTTTGGGGATGAACTATTTCAGTTTATGTTCTTGTACATTTGGAATTCTTTCTTGTTTGAGTTTGGGTGAGCTAGCACTTGTTCTATGCCCTTGTCATAGTTAGACGCATATGTAGACAAATCATATTATATACTCTATTTATAGAGGCCTTGACATGAGCTTTCTTCTATTGCTAGACATTGTCTTGAGATTTATCTTTCGTTTTTATTTATATTGTTGTCAAGTCTTATTACCTTTACATGCAATGAATGCTAAGAGGCTTGGTTGGAATTCCTTGAGATTCTAATCGCCTTGTCACGTCTAGTACCTTGTAGTATGGTGTGTCATAACCCAAATTAGGTATGATGACACTTTTCTTAATCCACTAGGATAAGTTATCCTAAGACCATCATAACACAATTAAGCAAAAGTTAAAGCAAAAGTAATAAATCTAATAAAGGATAGCCCATAGGAAAAGAATTCACTAGTCTAATACTATCCAAAGACTTGTGTCACATGTACAGGCCTCTATTGCAAGTGAAGAATTGAAAGAAAATTTACAAGTCTCAATTGTCCTTGATGCTCAAATAGAACAAAGCAACACAAGTATAAATGAGCATCAAGAGTCCCCTGAATAGACAAGTCACTACCTCTCAAATAATCTAGAAGGTCGGTCCAAAAGTATGAAATAAGAACATCATCAAGCAGAATCGTGTCTACAATCTACACAAATGTCGAAGTAATTATGAGTAACAAATAGCACACTAGCCAATAAAAAGATTCTATATGCAAGGTAGAGAGTAAATGTAATACTGCATAAGTTGGAAGATCGGAATAAGGATGAAAATGCAACAAATTTCACTGACACAGGTTGTATGAGCACTATCTATGGCTTGTAAACATTTTTATGAATAGTAGATGGGATTTTGTGGTTGAAACTAACACTTGGAAAAACTTTGAAGAAATTTAAAGAATTACGAGTATACTATATGAATCGTAAAACCATCCACAATCTGTAGACAGTGGTCGTGGATAGGTGATAAGTGAAAAGGGTATATATGGAGTCTCACTTGTTGAATGACGAAAATATATGATGGGTAGTAACTAACAGTAGATATCATAGTTTTCAATATAAGTAGGGCTCAAAAATTTGATAACATTTCTAAGTGTGGACAGGTTCTATGAAAGGCGTCTACAACCCATGGAAGAAGCCACGAGCCAGATAAAGCATTTATAGATAGGGTCCTGGGAGATGGAAATTTAGCTAAGTGTGAGAGACATCTAGGAGGGTTATGTACGGGCTGTAAAAGATAAGATGAGATCATAGATGAATTTCATGGTTGAGATACTGAGGGTTGATTTTTGCGCTAGGATCCACGAAAGGAAGTCCATGATCCATAGATATCTGGTAATATTTAATTGATGGTTTTTGGTCCTTTCCTACTAATCTAACCTCTAAATTATGTCTTTTTGATTCTATAATTACCCAATAACCATCCCAATCCTCACAAATTCATCTCATTCTCACCTAAGTCCCTTAACATACAAACTCTCTCAAGTTTCTTCTTCCTTATGTTTCCATTGACGTCCAAGCTACTATTTCAAGTTTCACTATCAAATTCTTCACTAGCTAATTTCATGAGCCAATCTACAACTTGTAGATTGGACTACGGGTCATATAAAGGCCTCGTGGTTGAAGTCCATAAAGTTGGAAAATATTCAAGTCACTGGAATTTACTCCATGAAGAACATGAAAAGTCATGTACGAAACCATGGCTCATGGGCTAGTTTATGAAAGGGACCTGAGAATGGGAAATTTTTCTAAATCTAGAGAGGTTCCACAATAGGATTTATGGTGTAAATAGAACTATAGACCATACATGAGGTTTCATGGTTGTAGAGTCTAATTTTCAGTAGCTACAATTTTGTGACACTCATTCCATGATGGCAAAGAATGACCCATGGAAGTGTTTACGAGTGTTGCTCCCCAACACACGCAACTGTATGTACGTGGTACCACAAGTAATATAATGGCCCTAATTAAAGAGTCGGGTTGTCAAACCCAAAGGATTTGAATAAAATTAACAACCAATCTTAGTTATTACGTGTATGGTGCTTTTCGTAAAATGATTTATAGAAATAAGTGAAATAATTTTAACAGATGAATTCCTCTAAACTAATCTAAATTTTACTGATAAGATATCAATTAATGAGAAATTCCAGGGTTGTAGCTTTTACGACTCCGCTAAGTCTTAACATTGCCTATCTATGTCTGGGTTCCTGATTATTGATTCACGGGGTTTAAATTACCTGAACATGGTTGCATGCCTCTACTGGCCTACCATTATTGACTGCCTAACTACATTATTGAGCAGGGATAAACAAACCAATAAAATGCATTAAAGTTATCTTCCCGTATTATGCACCAAGCCAGGTGTAAGGTTAGTCGTCACTGGTCTCCCTTACATGAACCAATCTAGTTTCCTAGTCGAACAAGCTCCCTATACTACTGCGTTCTATCCACTCCAACATCTCTCGAATCAAGAGTAGACAACTAATGTACTCCATAGTTGGCCAGACTCAGAAGTATAGATATAAATAGCATAATAATAATCAAAAGGACCCATTCATAGATGTTCAAAGTTAAGAACTACACATTGTCTGTGGCTACAACCCCAGAATATGGAGATTTAGCCACTCATGATCGTGAAATACTCCATGAATGATATGGAAAACATAAAATCATAAAGAATAAAGGTTAAACTAACCAAAATACTTTAAGAAAAGGGTTCTCTGTCGTCTCTGCTAAGTTTCTTGCGTAACAACAGAATGTAAACCTAAAGTCTATAGTAGAATAATAATAAAAATCTCATAATTTAACTTTTTTGCATCATGCCTCCAAGTTCATGATGCAGACCCCTTGTGTTTACTGAGTTTTTGCATAATTTTCTGACTGGGCATTTTTTGCATATTTTTTGCACAGTTCTGCTATGCGAACCTTGCAGATTTTTTAGCTTCGCGCCTTTTTATGCATTTTTTAGCTTCCACAACTTTATCCCATGTCTGCTATGTGGACTTTAGCCTGCCTGCTGCTTTTACTGACTTTCATCTTTTGAGTTCCGGGCTGTGTTCTTCGTCTGAGTCCTAGTTTAACTCAGGATTTTCCTAATTAAAGCAAAATCCTGCAAACATATAACCAATCGACGCACTTGACCTTGTGTTAGCAAAATAAGAGAAAAATAGACTAGACTCTAAGAATTTACCCTCTAACTCGCCTCTATTTATGGGTATTTTTAGCTAATTAGGCATATTAATACACCTAAGATCACCACCCCATACTTAGAAGTTTGTCTATCCTCGGGCAAATCAAGACACACGTATGAGACTTCCTAAGGTAATATGTACAAGAAACATCATGCAACCAAACTCCTTTAACCATAGTGGACAACTTATAGCGCCCTTGGAAGAATCTACTCGCTCCCATCATTCATGTGTATATGCGGACTCATGCAAATTGTTTAACAGTTCGTCTAGTACTGACCTGTGATGATTATGTGCCTTCACCAAGAAAGAATTAGCCATACACCACTAAGAACCTAAACAAAAGATTAAAGAAATGGGTACACAAACAACTCTCCCTCTTTGAAAAAATGTCTCACGTTGCTCCTAGACTCCATAGGCTTGCCCTTAATGTAAAAGTTAGACCTAGCTGGAATTTTCCTTAGAGGAACTCATAGGTCTTTTTTTGGTTGTAATGTAGGCTACGGGCAGGTGGGATACTTTTATGGATATGGCTGACACAGCTCAATTCCCAAGAGCTCATAGCATACACTTCACTTCTTTCCTTTCTCACTTTCATTTCTCCTTACTCAACACCCCTTTATACTGCTTCACTATACAAATGTTCCAATTTATTTATATATAATCAACCGATAATACTAAACTACAAATAAGAAGACACCCTAAATATAAAAGTAAAGAGAAACAATTTTTTTCTTACACTTTACTATTGCTCACCCTCGGGTGTCCATTCAAGTTCCCTCTCCTCTGATTCAAGTTCCCTCTCCTCTGATTCATCATGCTTAAATGCTCAAGAATTAGGATGAAACATAGATTGTTTACCAAAGAAAAAGGACTGGATTGAATTATGGTTAATCAAGGAATAGGCTAAGGCTCAAAATGGATAACTAAGGGTATTTTAATTCAGAGGATATAATAGTGTTACATTATTTTGTTACCAAAGAAATGCCCAGATCCTCTTCTATAATTCCAACTCCTACCAAGTCCAATTTACATCACAGACAAGTTCTAGAACTCATCGCAACATAGACTCACAATTTGTTCACTCGCTCTTGGCACACTTTCATCACAAGATTAGCACTAGAGTTTCTATTATTGTATTCACGTGAATTCAATTAATTAAGAATATATACACTTGTAACTTACAAGGATCAAGCATCTACTTCTAATCAAGCATCTACTTCTAAACTAGGTTCCAATTTTTATGCTCGACGCTCATTTGTACAATTACCATACTCTAAATGCAACTTCATTCGACGAATTCCCTTAGGACGGTCATCATCCATCCATCATAGGGCCCCTATCACTCAACTATAACTACTACTACTATTTGCAACATACAAGAAACTACTCCTAAATCAGTGCATCCGTAGCATACTACCAATCTAGCATCCATGCACAACATAGTTAATAGTTACTAATTACAGACCCACCATAAGTTACTTAATTATAGACCCAAAATAAGATAAAAGATGTCCAAACATAAACAATAAACATCACAAATCTAGGAAATGAAAATAGTCTTAATACATGCCAATAGTTATGAAATGAAGCTTAATCATAGATCAATCCCCACCCCACACTTAGACTTAGCACTACCCCCAGTACTAACCATACAAAACCTGTGAAGTGGCGATTTTGGTGCTCACTCATCATCGGGCCTAGTAGAATGGGTTCACCCCCTATGTAGACTGGTGGCTTGTCAGCTACCTCCTCATCTAGGGATTCTTCCTTATCATGCACCTTCCCCAGGTCCGTGGGTACATTATCCTCCACTAATATGATGAACCATGTCCCAATGCCCAAAATACTTTATCATGGGCGTTGAGCGGGTATCAAAGGTCAATATCTTGAGGCTCTTGACATGTAGAGGGGCGACCGCCAATCTGGTGCCTCAGCATCTAGAGCTCGTACATGCGAGCCATAATTAGCTTATCCTAATAGGCTTTCTCAGCAATGGTGAGCATTGGGCCCAAAGACACATCAGGTCCTTTGATTTGAGTGGCAACATGGGGGTGTTGAATAACAGGGCAATAATTGGCTTCCTCTCAGGTACACCTGTCATATGGCATAATTGAGTGATAAGGCCTCCAAATACATACCTGCGACCTTTGCGGGTCTTTGCTTTCCTCATAGCTAGTCTGAAAATGGCGCCATAGTTCAATGTCATCACTGTCATGAGTGCATATGTGAGACATATTGATCCCTCATCACGTTTGTGAAATATTGTCCTGGGAAGAATGAATGTGTCACCAACTTGACCCAGAACTGCCTCCTTTGACATGTGAGTAAATGGGAATGACAGATGATAGCCCCTTTTTGCATGCCGAACCCACTTGGCTATAGAGATCGGTCCCGCAAGAGTGTGTTTGATTTCCCGGTATGGTGGACGAAGGCTTAGCTTATTGAATACACCTGTGAAGACCACTTTGGGGGTGCTAAGAACCTTGTTAATAGGAAGAGGAGAGAAGTGTACCTCCAATCCTCTATTGATCACTGATTGAGATCGCGCATCCTTGCTCATATTGGCATAGAGTTCCTGCACCAAACTTAGGTTACAAGGCCGGGGATCTTGAAACAAGAACCCCAACCTCAGCACATTGCACTTGTTCAGAATCTGCAGGTATTCTTCCCTTAATGAGTCTACATCGATCCATATATCTAGGTAGTACTTCGTCTTATCATCAAACTGGTACCACCGCTTGCCCTCCTTGTTAACTACTTTGGCCCGAATCTGACCTGTTTTCCGCTTTTGGTGTTACGGGGCACTTATGGGACATCCCAAGCTTGATTTCTTGCGTTGGAGGTCCCTGCTCTGCTAGATTGGCTGCAAGTCGTGCATGTGAAGACATGATACCTGCAAGACACAAGTTCATAATCAATACACAGGCAACCATTCCCATGAACCCACACTTAAACTCAAGCCCATATGGCAAGGGTACCCAGACTTCACCAAGTCCTACGGGCTACAACTCAGCAATCCAACACAAGCCCCTAATTTCAAAGCATACATATCACCCCACACTTACAACCACCACTTACTGCACGCCCATAGTAACACCAGTACACATAACATGAATTTTGGCCAATTCAACCCCCCAAAATAGTGTATTGAACCCCATAGGCATAATAAATTTACCACATAAAACAAACCCCATGAAACTCATATGCCCAACCCCACACTCACTATTTATCGAATGTCACATGGTAACTTCCCATCCCACAGCATACATCAACTTAGGCACACAACACTACCAAGAGCGCAAGATTTCTCCCTTTTTCCCCAATTTCTAACTCAATTTTAGGTTAACATTAATACCCTCAAACATTAGTCACAACAAGCACTCCCAAGAATGCATTAACACAATATCACACATACTCAACAAGTATTAACAACAGATAATCAATAAATAAAATAAGCCATTTTAAATTTTTCCCCAAATCCACAAAGGATTTCCACCTTGAAGCATTGGAATGAAGCAAAATCGAGGTGAAGAAAATATACCTAGAGGGGAGAATGAACTTTGTGCCTTGGTGTGCTTAAACCAATTAATGTATGATGCCAAGATGTTTGAAAATAGGTGAAAGAGGGAAGAAGAAACAAAGAAAAATGGAGAAGAAAGGGAAAAAGGGTCGGGTTTTGGACGAAAAAGGGAAAAAATCACGTTGGGATACTTAAAGGAGGTGGTGCCACATCTGTATGCGAAAGAAATAACACATATCCTCATTCCCTCAATGTCGTAGAGAAAATGCATACTTACACTTATAATAATTCACACACTGATGCCTGGGACATATGCATCTACGATGCGTCCGCCTCGTAGTACCATCGTGGATGCTTATTATCTGGAGCTCCTAAAAAATTATTTTTTTTACTTCGGGCCCCAAAAAACTCCCTGAACACCTTAATATGCTTCAAAACAATAAAACTAGTAGATTAGACCAAGAAAATACAAAAAAATCCAACGGGTGGCCAAAAAATGAGATGAGAAAATTTGCACAAAATGGTACAAAGTTCATGACGCGGAGGCAATGCGAACTTGTACTTGTGCAAATTTTTCATATTTTTTAGTATGGTATATTTTTTGGCTTTGTTGATTTTTTTGTGTAAAGGAAATAAACTACTGTTACCTCATGGTAGGTTGCCTCCCGTGCAGTGCCTGATTTAACTTCACGGGATGACGCATTATTATCTCAGTCATCATTGGCCAACTCAATGGCCTCTTCCACTTGATTCATGTCCTCACTATAGTAGTGTTTGACACATTGACCATTTACCAAAAGTTTGGTTTGTGGTCACATCTTTTTACTCCACGGCACCATAGGGTGTAACCGCTACAACCACGTATGGTCCACTCCACTTGGATCTTAGCTTACCTAGAATAATTTTAGATAGGAGTTAAAGAGCAATACCTGTTGTCCCATCTCAAAGTTTCACTTGATTATGTGCTAGTCGTGCTATTTCATGGTTCGCTCCTTGTAGAGCTTAGCATTTTCATAGGCTTGGAGCCGGAATTCCTCTAAATCCTCCAATTGCTCTAGCCTCTTCCTTCCGGCGATCTCAGGGTCAAGATTCAGCTTTTCTATCGCCAAGTATGCCTAGTTTTTAAGCTTTATAGGCAAATGACAGGCCTTGCCATACACCAGCCTGTAAGGAAAGGTTCCAACTGGGGTCTTGTATGCAGTCTTGTATGCCCACAAAGCTTCATCAAGCTTTATCGGCCAATCTTTTCGAGTGGTGTTTACTGTCTTTTGCAATATTTTCTTTACCTCCTGGTTTGATACCTCAATATGCCCACTAGCTTACGGATAGTATACTATAGCCACTTTGTGTATGATCCCATACTTCGCCAGCTGATTTTTCATGATTTGGTTGAGAAAGTGGGCACCTCTATCACTGATGATGGCTCCTGGAGTACTAAACCGAGTAAAGACGTTCTTTCTGAGGAAGTTACTCACTACCTTAGCATCATTCATTGGGGGGGCTACTGCTTCTACCCATTTAATAACATAATCAACAGCTACCAAAATGTAATGACAATGGTGGAAATGGCCCCATGAAGTCAATGCCCCAAATATTAAAGATCTCCACTTCTAGAATATTGTATAGGGGCATCTCATGCCCCCGAGATATGGCACCATTTTTCTGGCAAGCATCACAGGCCCTAAAGAACCGAATATCATCTTTGAACAGAGTGGGCCAAACGAACCCTGATTGTAATACCTTGTGCGCTATACTATCACCACCATGATGACCCCCATATGGAGAGCCATGACATCTCTCAAGAATTTACTTCATCTCTACCTCCGAAACATACCTCCTCAACATGTGGCCAGCTCCTTATTTGAAAAAGTAAGGCTCATCACAGATATATGCTTTTGCATCATGAACCAACCTCTATTTCCACTGGTGTGTGGTATCATGAGGGAATACATCACTCACCAAGTAGTGTATAATATCAGCATACCCTAGTAATTGTTCCACCTCAATCACAAGCAGTTGCTCATCAGGGAATTCTTCTTTAATCTACAATTGCTAACCTATGTGATGAGCATCCATTTCTAGATGGGATAAGTGATCAAAAACTTGATTTTCATTTACTTTCTGATCCTTGATCTCAATATTGAACTCTTGGTGTAATAGGATCCATCTAATAGGTTGCGGCTTTGCATCATTTTGTTAAACAAATACTTCACGGTCGCATGGTATGTGAACACAACAACTTGGTTCCTACCAAATATGCTCTGAATTTATCATATGCATATACTAATGCCAATATTTTCTTTTCAGTGATCGTATAATTGCTCTGTGTTGCATGCAAGGTCTTCCTGGCATATTATATAAAATGAAAAACTCTGTTTATGTGCTACCAAAGTATCGCACCAACCGTTGTATCACTGGCATCACATATCAAGTCAAAGGGGAGCCCCTAGTCAGGTGCAACCAAGATAGGAGCCTCTACCAACTTCTTCTTCAACAATTCAAACACCTGCAAACAAGAATCATCAAAGTTAAATGAAACCTTTATATCCAGCAGGGCACAAAGTGGCTTCGCAATCTTTGAGAAGTCCTTAATGAATTTGAGGTAGAAACCAGCATATCCCAGAAAGCTTTAGGCACCTTTAATTGAAATCGATGGGGGTAGCTTATTAATTACCTCTATCTTTACTCTGTCTACCTCCATCCCCTTCTTTGATACTTTGTGGCCTAAGACTATCCCCTCCTTAACTAGGAAGTGACATTTCTGCCAGTTAAGAATGAGGTTACTCTCCTCGTGCCTTGTTAATACTTTGTCTAGATTCTGCAGGTAGCTCTCAAAAATTCACCGAAGACCGAGAAGTCATCCATGAACATCTTCACAAAGTCCTTCACCATGTGTTGGAATATAGATATCATGTACCTTTGGAAGGTGGCTGGTGCATTGCACAAAACAAAGGGCATACATTTGAATATATACATCCCATATGGACATGTGAATGTCGTCTTTTCCTGGTCCTCGGGAAAAATGGTTATCTAGTTGTACCCTTAGTAACCATCCAGTAAGAAATAATACTCCTGCTCAGCAAGTCTATCCAATATATGATCAATAAAAGGCACTGGGTAGTGTCTTTTTTTGGTATCCTCATTTAACCTTTGGTAATCCACGTATATATGCCACCTCATGACCATTCTAGTTGTGATCAGCTTATGCTTTTCATTGCTGACAAATGTCATCTTGCCTTTCTTGGAGATGCAGTGTATAGGGCTTACCCATTTGCTGTCTGAGATGGGGAAGATGATCCCTGCATCTAACCACTTAATGATCTCTTTCTCTACCACTTCTCTCATGATTGGATTCAGCCTTTTTTGCGGTTGGGCCACTGGCTTGTGACCTTTCTCCATAAAGATTTTGTGCATGCATAAGGCTAGGCTAATACCATGGATGTCTGACATCTGCCACCCCTATCACTCTCTTTCTTTTCTTCAGCACCACAACAACAGCTTCTACCGGGCTACAGTCAATGAAGCAGATAAGATTACAGGTAATGTATTATTTTCACCAAGGAATTCATACCTAAGATGTGATGGTAGCTGCTTCAACTCCAACTGAGGAGCTTCTTCAACTGAGGGTTTGGGTGGTGCTCCCAACACCCTATTTAATGTCTTAGCCATTTTCTTCAACATACTCACATTGTGAGTATTTAGCACACTCACAATTTCTCGGGCCTCTGCATCATCCACCAGCCCTTGATTTAGCAACACCTTGGCTAGTGGGTCTGCAATCTCAACTTGACTCAAAGCAACTCAGTGCCTATGACTGTGATAGCTGTCAGATCTTCATATGCAGCAGGTAGATTCATTGCTTTATAAACATTGAATACTTCTACTTTATCATGGGCTCTCATGGTGAGCATCCCTACTGCAATACCAACAATGCCCCTCCTATAGGAATGGGTGCCCAAGTATGAATAGGACCTCAAGGTCGCTCAAAATCCAAAATGACAAAGTCCACAAGGAAAATAAGAGATCCCACTTGGACTAAGTTATCCTCAATAACTCCATCTGACCGAGCTATGGACCAATTTTCCAGCTGTAACATAATGGTGGTGGGCTTCAGTCTTCCAAGCCCCAACTTTAGAAACAAAGAGTTAGGCATGAGGTTTATGCTTGCTCCAAGATCATACAAGCCCCTTTCATTCAAATAACTCCCAATAGTTACTTGCATAGTAAAGCTCCCTAGATACTTTAACTTTGCTGGCAAGTGTGATCTGTTGAGAATTTTGGAGCTACATGCCTCTGTAAGTTCCACTATCTCGTACTCAGCCCATTTGGTTTTGTTTTCAACAATGTCCTTGACATAGTTGGCATACTTTAGGATTCCCTGCAAAACATCAATCAAAAGTAAGTTCATTTTTACCTATTTCAATTGCCCGATGAACTTCTGGAAATAGTCATCCTCCTTCTCCTTCTTCAACTTTTGTGGCAATGGAGGAGGAGGCTTTGGCAATAGAGTTGCCTCATCAGTGCTTAGGCTGGGATTGCCAGCTCATGGTTCTGTGTAGCATTCTAGTCATCCCCCTTCTTTTTCTTAGGGACCAATTCAGTCAAGGGCCTCCCACTCCTTGTGCTGATTGCATTTACTTGCTTTGGGTTGGGATCAGTGCTACTTGGTAGGACCCCTTGAGACCTAGAATTTATTAAGCTAGCCAACTTTCCCAACTACTTTTGCAAATTCTGAAGGTTCTGCTTGTTCCTCTGAATCTCCTCTTCTTGCCTATTCTGGTTTGCCAGAATTTGTCTCAGTATGTAACACCCTACATCTAACAATACTAGTACTATACAAATAAAACATGATATGGTTTGGTCAAATTACCGCCCATTTTTAAAAGTGCTCGAATCTCATGTTATAGGGCGATATGTACATCTAACGTTGAAGAGGGTCAAGTGTAAATAAGTTTTAAGTTGAATTGAGGAGATCACGGCCTTAAATAAAGTTAGAAAAGTGAGGTGCTTGTAGGACTTAGGAAGCTAGCAGGTGACTCACCTACTTGCTTAGCTTAAATTTGCTAGGTAAATGGAGACGAGGCCCAACATCGAATTGGTCCAATTCTAATTATGAATAAAGTCCGTGTTAAGGGTGTAACATTAGCCCGTGTTTTAGCATCATAAATGGACTTTTTTTCAGCCCAAGAAGCATATAAAAAGGGCCCTAGTATATCACAACCCACTTAACCATTTGGGCCTAAACCAAGTGAAGAGAAATTTGAAAAATGGGCAGCCAAAGCCCATCAACTTTATGACCCAGTTAGACCCAAGTGAAAGGGACAAGTTGCTGTATCACCACCTTAATAATATAAGTCTTAAATCAGATAAGAAGGTCGGCCAAAATCCCCTTTTAAAAGGCTTACAAATAGCACCTTTAAGTCATTCTTAGACTTGGAAAATTTTAGCTTTCACAAACTCTCTCTACACTTTCTTAGCCTAGCAAAGCAGCCATAAGGGGACTTTTAGTATTTTTGGAGATGACATACATCTTGAAGGTAGTGGTAAGTAAGTTTACATATGTGTTTAGTATGGTTTTCTGATGAAAAACAAGAGAATATGTTGGTTATGTTTGTGCTGAAATTTTGGACAGCATGTGTCCTAAAGATTATTGTGAACTTTTCTTGTTGTTCAAAAGAATTTTCTCTTCTTGGTTGGCTATATTATGAAGTAACACTCATGTATTGAACAAAGTTTTGTTTTCTAATGATGAAACCAGGCTAATGCACCACTTCTACAGTCCGCAAAAAAGGAGTTATTGTACAAAGTCGTAATTGTGCTCTGAAAACAAACTTGTGGGCTGATAATTGGAAATTGTTGTTTCACGACCTTCACCTAATTTGAGACTATTTGTGGACTATTGTAAGACTGGTTTTATGTGTAAAAACATTGGATATAATTTGGTTAAAGTTGGAACAGGTTTGGGATTATCGACGTCAAAATGGGGCAAAGAGACGTAATATTATGCCACCTATTTGTATGTTGTGTAGAATTGTTATGTGTTGTGCTTTGTGGGCTATATTATAAAAGGTAATGGCACTATAAAAGGCTGTACATGATATGTATATGATTTTGTGTATTAGGAAATACAATTAGGGGCGGAAAGGTTGAAAGAATACACTCGGGTTTATAAATACCGGTTTGTTGCCCGTATGTTATTTTTTTATGAGATTGGGCTGCCAAGATGCATCTATTGACAGATAATGCTAGTTATATCCATTATTATATTGTAGATAAATATTTGGAGGAAGTGAAGGTTATCTTGAGGTAATAGTGAGGTCGTACAATGAGGTATGTAAGGCTACTCGATTTCGTATTACTTGGCATAAAACCTAGGTTCTTCCTTGGTACATAGAGGCTCTTATCTACTTTGACATAACAAACAGCCATGTCTCCACTCTTTCACATGCTTATATGCTCCCATACATAGTTACTTGTAAATCTGCATACATACTTGGATACCAAGATACACGAGTTCATTCTACTACATAAAGTTCATGTGTTGTTCTACCTCCTATGTATTTCATTATTTATGTAACTTACTCTTTTCATTGTGGTGTTGTCTTTTGTCATTATTTACATGCCATATGTTGTATCTACAGTCCTACAACTCTAATATTACGACTCCCAAAAGAATGATCTCAAAGGTAATTGAAATATAAAGTAAAGTATATTGCTTATTGATGGGTGGTAGCCCGAGGGGTGGAAGAATCACCTAGCCAAGGATGATCCTATCATGGGGGTAGCCCGAGGGATTAAGGAAGAGCCTAGCCAGGGCTGATCCCGGTATAGTTTTACCACTGATCAGCTAGTTATTTGTATTACATATTGTGCACAGATTATACAGTAAAGATAAAGTAAAAAAAAGAACATAAATTACATAATCCCACAGTACAACTAAAAGTGGTCTCTTATCCTATACCAGTGCATAGTTTCATTTGAGTTGTTACTTCATATATAGTATTTCCTGCTTCACATATTCAGTACATTATCTCGTATTGATGACCCTTACAGGGGACCTACATTTCATGCTGCAGGTACAAATGCTAGTAGATCTCCCCAGTAGGAGTATAGGATATCTATCTGCTATTACCAAGCTCCAGGTTGCTTCGGAGCTTTATGTGTGTCTAGAGCTTATATTTTTGTATTGTATAGTTAGTCGAGGCGGGGCCTGTCCCGACCCTTATCAGATACTTTTCCTTATCTAGAGGTTTTGTAGACTATGTAAATTAAAGTATGGTCATGTCTCGTACTTTAGACACCGTGGCCCCAATGACCTAACCATATACATTTTCTTTTGGCTTGTTATTACTGTTTACTTTATTAAAGGCATATTAAATGTAGAAATCCCTTATAATATGTATAGAGAGCGCATATATACAGGTTAGTTCTCTTGGGCCTTATTGGGAACAGGTGCCAGTCCGCCCTAATGGGGCTTTGGGCGTGACACAGTACCTCACTATTCATCATAATGTTTGGATTGGCCTGTCTTGCAGGCTGCCGGATCAGCTGATTCTGATAAGCATTTCCACCCTGTGGTCTCTACTTAGGTGGCCCATGATTCTACTGATTGCCTCCCTATAAGAAGTTTGGGTGGTTCTTCTAATTCGGGTTATATATGTTCCGAAATACTTGGTAGCCCCCTTGGTTAGCATTTCCCACAAAGTTCACTGCTTTTGGATTAGCTCCAAAAGATTCGGTAGTGTGGTCGCCTCCCTTATAAACATCACACCAACCTGATTGTTGTTGCTATACCATATTAATGAGGGCTTGTTACTGACCCACTGCTGCCGATGTTTGCTGTTGTAGACCCAAATCCAAGTAGTTAAATTTTATGGTTATCATGCTTCGCATAGCCGCCATTTGAACCTGCAGGCTTGTTATTGCATTAATTTCTAATACGTCGGCCTGCTTTTGGACTATCGGTCGACTAGATCATCCATTCCATTCTGGGATTCCCTGAGCAATTATGTTGAGAAGAGAATACAATTCATCGTATGTCTTCTCTAATGCTTGATCTCTGCAGCTAAATCAAGAAGAATCTTGGTATTGGCTTCCAAACCTTTAATGAAGGTATGGACCAGTACCTCTTTAACCTGACAATGATGTAGGAAATTAATCTGAAGAGTTTTGAACCTATCTCACGTTTAATACAAATTCTCCTCGGACCTCTGCTTGAAGCTTAGAATCTCACTTCTTCGTTTAGCTATCTTTCTTGATGAGAAGAATCGAGTAAGAAACTTACGGGACAAATCATCCCAGGATGCTATGGAGTTTGGTGGCTCAATTTTCAACAACCTTAGGGCTTTCCCCAACAATAAGAAGGGAAACAGGGTCATCCTCACATAATCACCCCCGTAGGAATGAAGGTATTAGCAATCTCAAGGAAATTCTGAAGATAGACCTGTGAATCTTCATGTGGTAGCCCGGTGAACTGTCCAGTAGAATGGAGTAGCTGGACCATGTTCTGTTTCAACTCCCACCGACCGTCGATCTAAGGTTTGACAAAGCAGCTCATAATATTGGTGTTTCTTGAGATTGCCACATCTCTCATTGGCCTAGGGGTCGATGATGTGGCTGCTGGTAATAGCGGTGCAAGTGCATTGTTGTCTGCCATGTCCTCTCCAATAGGATCAACTTCTTTCTTATTATTCTCTTTATCCTACTGTTCGACGAGTTAAATCAGCGGTGTTTCAAACAAGACTCTTGCTCTCCATTTTGATTGACGAAAACAAGAATCCTGATCTTCTAGCTTATTGATTAATTACCTGCACAAAAACATCGCTAAGATCAAATTTAGCGAACACCACAAAATAAAAAAAACTTAGATAATCAACTATTTTATTTCAAGTCCCCGAAAATGACGCCAAAAACTTATTGCTCCCCAGCGCACGCAAGTGTATGTGGTCTTACAAATAATATAGTGGTCCTAGTTAAAGACCCGAGTTGTTGAACCCAAAGGATTTGAATAAAATCACCAACCAATCTTAGTGATCACGTTTATGGTGCTTTTAGTAAAAAGATTTGTAGAAACAAGTGAAATAATTGTAATGGATGAATTTTCTCTAAATAATCTAAATTTTATTGACAAGATATCAATTAATGCGCAATTCCAGGGTTGTATCTTTTACGACTCTATTTAAATTTAATAATGTCTATCTATGTCTACGTTTCTGATTATTGATTCATAGGGTTTAAATAACCTGAACAGGGTTACACGCCTCTGTCTGCCTACCATTATTGACTACCTAACTATATCAATTAGTGGGGATAGACAGACCAATAAAAATACATTAAAGTTATTTTCTCGTATTATGAACTGAGCGAGGTGTAAGGGTAGTTGTCACGGGTCTCCCTTAGGCGAATCAATCTAGTTTCCTAGTCGAACAAGCCCTTTATACTACTACGTGCTATCCACTCCAATATCTTTTGAATCCAGAGTGAACAACTAATGTACTCTCTAGTTTGCCAGACTCAGAAGTATAGATGTAAATAACATAGGAATAATCAAAAGAACCCATTCATAGATGTTTAAAGTTAAGAACTACACACTATCTGTGGCTACACCCCCAGAATATGGAGACTTAGCCACTCATGATCATGAAATACACCATGAATGATATGGAAAACATAAAAATCCAAAGAATAAAGATTTAACTAACCAAAATACTCTGAGAAAAGGGTTCTCCATCATCTCTACTGAGTTTCTTGCGTAACAACAGAATGTAAACCTAAAGTCTATAATAGAATAATAATAAAATTCATATAATTTGACTTTTCTGCATCGTGTCCTCAAGTTCACGATGCTGACCCCTTATATTTACTAAGTTTCCACTTAATTTGATGACTGGGCACTTTTGCACATCTTTTTCATAGGTTCACAATGCAGACCTTGCACATTTTTCATCTTCGCACCTTTTTCTGCATTTTTCAGCTTCCACAACTTTGTCCCAAGTCTGCCATATGGACTTTGGTCTGCCTGCTGCTTCTACTGACTTTCATCTTTCGAGTTCTAGGCTATGTTCCTCATCCGAATCCGAGTTTAACTTTGGAGTTTCCCAGTTAAAGCAAAATCCTACAAAAACACAACCAACCGACGCACTTGGCCCTATGTCAGCAAAATAAGAGAAAAATAGACTAAAAAACATAGACTCTACAAATTTACCCTCTAACTCGTCTCTACTTATGGATATTTTTGGCTACTTAGGCATATAAATACGCCTAAGATCACCGAGTCATGAAAGGAATTTCGTAAATGGCTCTGACATATTTTAAACAAAGGACCTTTTTGTCATTTATAATTGGTTTAACTCCTAAATTGCATCATTTTGACCCTTCTGACCAACTTAACCAACCGACCTCCTATAAAGCCTATTCCTAATTCATTCCAAGTCATTCACTCAAATAAAAACCTCTCCAAAAGTTCCAAAATTTCTTTCTCTAAGTATTCTCTCCATTGAAGCGTTTAATGGTTTGGCTAATTTAGGATTTTAAAATTTTCTTCTTCAAATTTAGGAATTCTCACTTGAGGTATGTGGAACCTCATTTATGGACAAGATTCATCCATGAAGCTTAACTTAATTCTCCTTTTTTTCTCTAAGTTCTAAGCATGGATTCTTATGGGTTATAATGACTTGATTCAAAATGGACTGATTATGATTATGGCATAGTTATTATACCTAGGTATGCAAGAATTATGAAGGATTATATGATTTCTATAATTTTTAAGTGAATCAAAATAATTTAAATATATGATGATTAGGGATTGATGAATTGATGTGGGTTCTTTAACTACTAATCCAAATAGATTTCAATTGCATGATTACTTCATGATTTTCATCTAATTGCATGATTTTTTAGCTCAATTTCTCATTAACCCACCATGGTCCTAGTTTCCTATGACAAAGCTATGGTTTTCGTGAATATGATTCTAAGTATGAAAAGTATGTTTTAATGATGATGATGTTACGACGATGATGATGATGCTATGATGATAAGGGTTACTGCGACCCTAATAATGATGTTAAGATAAGGAGTATACCCACACTATATGAAAAATTATGTATATAGACTATTCCTATGATATGAAATATTTTCATGAATTATGATGCCTATTTAACAAGTTATGAATGTGTGATTTTGATAAAGTATGAATTATGATGAAAGTTATGCATATGCATAATTATGCATTTTGTGGAATATTTAGCACCGAATGAGCTTGTGTGAGGGAGACTATCTCTAGGGTCCTTATATAAATTCTTAAGTCTCATAACTGTGTGCTACTGTTGGTCGATGATTATGTGTCTTTATGGTATTATGTTCATGGATTCACACATGTAAATCATACGCCAAAATGGGAAGGATCTCATTAGGTTCATACTAAGGCACCCATCAAAATGGGAAGGATCATGTAATGTGAGGTATAGTCTACCTTTGCAAAGTAGACTACTCTTTCTTTGATGTAGAGGCAACATCAGGATCCTATGTAATAGTCTGCATGGTCATATTATCAATTATGGTCATATTCCCACATATTTTTTCTAGAATATGAAAGGTTCTTATGATCCTATGTAATAGTCTGCATGGTCATATTATCAATTATGGTAATATTCTCACATATTTTTTCTAGAATATGAAAGGTTCTTATGATGTTTCTACTCATGATTTTAAAACATTCATTGCTCATACATATTGTGTCCTTATTCTATTGATTATGATTATGCATATTGGTATTATGTATGATGTTCTTTAATGGTTGTCATACCTATATACTTAGTACATTCTGTGTACTAACATATACTTCTTTGACTATATGATCTAACCATGTCGGGACAGACGATGAAACTATTCCTCCATATCCTGCTAGAGTTGGATTTGAGCTTGAACACTTTTAAGCCTAGTTCATGTTATGCTTTTATTTTGAGATTTTATGATTCCATTGTTATCCTTTCTTAAGGGTGTGTTAGTAGCATGTTCTAGTCCCCACCAAGATCCGATGATGTAGAGGCATATTTTGGACTATAGTTGATGTAATTCTCCTAAGCGAAACTGTGACTTTTTATTGATATCTTCCGCTTGCTTACTATTTGGTGTTTTGTTTAAATTACCTTATATATGCTTATGATATGATCAAGAGGATTGGATGGGGTCGCCCTGGGGTGTCACATTTGTTGTGTCTTGGTTAAGCATATATGTGCTTATGATATGATCAAAAGGCTTGGATGGGGCACCCTTGGGTGTCACATTTTCCGTGTCATGACTAGGCCCTTTGTTCATTCGTGACAAACTTGGTATCAAAGCAAAAGATTTCAAAGAATCCTAGTAGAATCTTGTCCATAGGTTTAGCGCATTACATCTATGACTGAGAGGCTATGAGACATTGAGGAAATTATATCTTCTTTTGTGATCTATGTCATGCCTTCAACACTCTCATTACCTTACGATTGTCCTTTGATATTTTCAGCTGATGCCTCTACATGTGCTCCCTTGCCTAGGGGAGTTGATGCTAATGACGACCAGGTTCCTCCGACTCCTCAACTTCCTCAAGACCCTCAAGCTAACCAAGTTACCGTTGATGAGTTTAAGGCCACTATTACTATGTTGACTAAAGTTGTTGCTTCTCCAAAGACTCCTACTCCGGCTTCTAGGATTAGAGATTTTGCTAGAATGAATCCCTCAGAGTTCTATGGTTCCAAGGTAGATGAGGATTCACAAGAGTTCATTGATGAGGTTTATAAGGTGGTGGAGATCCTGGGGGTATCTTCTGAGGAGAAGGCTAAATTGAGGCTTATCAACTTAAGAGAAGTGTTCAAGTTTGGTTCACCTAATGAAAAGCTAAAAGAGTTAAACAGGGGTCTATTGATTAGGAGATGTTTAAGGCCACTTTCCTTGATCATTTCTTTCCACTTGAACTAAGGGAATCTAAAGTTATGGAATTTATGAATTCGAGGCAAAGTGGTATGACTGTGAGGGAATATACCCTCAAATTTATAAAGTTGTACAATTATGCTCCTTTGTTGGTGGCCAACTCTTGGGCCCATATGAAGAAGTTCACCTTGGGTGCGTTTGATTTGGTGAAGATGGAATGTGAAGCCGCTATGCTTATTAAGGATATGGATATTTCACGACTCATGGCATTGCTCGAAGTCCGTATGGTTTTGTTATGTATTGTGATGCCTCACATATAGGATTGGGCTGTGTGTTGATACAACACGAGACAGTCATTGCCTATGCCTCAAGACAATTGAAGGTGCATAAAAGGAACTATCCGACTCATGATGTTGAGTTATTCGACGTTATATTTTCATTGAAGCTTTGGTAACATTATCTATATAGTGTTTATTTTGATATATTCACAGACCACATAAGTTTGCAATATGTGTTTAGCTAGGGGATTTGAACCTAATGCAAAGGAGGTGGTTGAAGCTTTGAAAGGATTACGACATGAGTGTGATGTATCACCCCGACAAGGCTAATATTGTGCCCAACACAATGAGTAGATCGTCTATGGGCAACATTGCATATGTTGAGAATGGAAAGAAAAAGTTTGTTAAAGAAGTGATATACAACATTTTAGGCCTATGGCCACACTAAATCTGGACAACACTTAAAAATGTTGCCTAAAATATTTTTGGCTACACTTTTAAAACGTAATTTAAATTTTTTAGCTTTTGGCTTCCCTAATATTGACAACATTTGTAAAGCGTATTCTTTAATAGCTAAGGCTACACTTTATAAATGTTGTTAAAATATGATATTATTGGCAAAACTTATTTACACATATGGCCACGATGGGGTTAGCCACATTTTATATGGCCACATTTTAAAGCGTGGTATTATTGTTATTGTAAAACAACATATTACAACTGTTGCCTTAAAAGTTTTCACTAAAATTTTATATTCCCTCCAATGTATTTGAGTATTTGACTCTCCCTCCAATTTATAATTGGCCGAAAATATAGGTCATAAAACATAAAAAAGAGCTCCAAGTTACGCTCATCAGTCCTCCACCTCGATCCTAACCCCTCAGGACCACTATGTATCGCTTCTACGTCAGGAATTCACTTCATACATCGAATCCCATTTATCTCAATCCTCCTCAAATCTTCCAATTACGCACTCCGACATGGATTTGGATTTTACTCGGATCCCTCTCACTGCCCGGCCGCGCTACTCATCCGTTGAAATCACCTCCTACTCCTCGGAACCCTTGGAACAATCTTGAAAGTTCAACGTTGATTTGACTGGGCCCAGGGTTTTGCTGTGTGCAGATGCTATGATTGATCTAAGTTTGAAGTCTGAGGTGAATTAGTATATGGAGTTCAAGAGCATAGATGGTAGTTTTATCATTGACGGAGAGGGAAGTTTGGAGAATGTACCTGATTCGCGTAGTGCAATATTCAAGGACCAGAAACTGAGCTTTACGGAGAAGAATCAGCTGATGAGATTCTTCAAGCTGATACAAGGGCATCTCGAAGCTGCAACTTCTGTTGATGGTGGTGACAGTAGCGAAGGTAAGAGCATCTCAGAGCAGGACTTAGAAAGTCCGTTTGTGGAGTTTTCAAGCAAAATCAGGCTCTCTCCAAAGCTAAAATCATACAGATCGAATAGCCTTTCTCTCTCTGTTAGTCACAGTTTCCTGTTTTCTGCTATTCATTTTTTCTTTTGTTTTCATTTACTTATGTTCTATCTTGTGCCATTCCATAAACAATAGGAACACTTAGCAGTAGTTAGTTGTGTGATTCTTGTATGATTGTGATGTCTCAGCCTAGTAAAGTAGGAATCCTTATGAAAAATTTAGTAGGAACTAGGAAGCTTTTCCTTAAATTGAATGGAAGCTTGCTAAAAGTAGAGCATTTGCTTCTGTAGTATTTTACACTATACTATAAACAATTCGAACTAGGAGGATAATTGTTTGTTCTGTTCTTTCAGTTTTCTACTTATGAAAGATGATCACTTCTTGTTCTGTTCTTAAGCCAAAGTAGTTTAGTGTATTTTATATGTTAATTTTGATTTCCATGATATCAATGTAGTGACAGTATGGTTCCTTGTATTGCAAGGAATTCCTAACAAATTACTGCATCTTTTTTTTATTGTTGAAAAATTACTAGTACTTAAAACAGTAATATGTCAATTGGTTGGCAGGTTACTAGCCCTTGATCACTCATCCGGGCGGGTTACTCTCACCCTTCCTTTGTACTTAAAACAGTCATGTAGAAATCATGGAAGTAGCTCTTCCATCTTTTCATTATACATAAAGCAGTAGTGTATTAATCCTGAATGTAACTTGTCAATTTGTACACAAAAATGTTGTGTATTAATCATGAAACCTCTTCCATTTACTTTCTGTTAGCTTCCTTTTGTCCACAAGTGAGATTCATGCTCTTAATTATGGAAATCCTGAATATAATAGTATTAGGCTAATCTATTTTATTGTCCATTTCTAACGCTAGTATATCAAAGAATAAGTTCAATAGGATGCATACTTAGGTTATGCTTGCATGTGTGGATGAAACAGGTCAAACCTTGGAATATCCATCATTTGTGTTTTCATGTCTGTCTATTTTCCCTTAGTATTTATGCTATGTCAAAACCTTGATCTTGAAGTGGTAAGATGGTTAACTGGGAGATCAAAAGTCAGCCTGTAGAGCATTATGTATAGTTGTGTTCGTCTTCTTGACACGGCAAATCCTCAAGACTTGTTAAACATTTTGTGGAACTGTCAGAAACAGAGAACGAATGAGATTCGATCTTGAGACTAATTAATAATAATTATTGATCTACTGAAAACGAAAGTTATATACGCCTTGACATTTCCTGATCTTAAGCTTGTTCTCATTAATCAAATTCTTTCAGTATTCCCATTTTTCACGAACAGCAGGTTCCCTAGTGCACCTGGTGCTATGATTTGCCCCATCTATGTTCAAGGGAAACTTCCACAAGCCTTTTGATATCATGCTGCAGTCAAGGGATGCATTTATGTACGTCTTCTAACATCTTTTTTCTTGTATACTCCAGTGTATTATCACTTAGTTTTGCATTTTGATTTCGGTGAGATTCTTTTCCCTTTTCCCCTCGTTGTTAATTTATGGCTGTGAGTATAAAATTTCAAATATGTGTTATGTTTGTGGTCATTTCTCGTTTTGATTGTATAATTTTCTTACCAATCTGCCATCATCCTCAAAATAGATAAGAGTTCATGTTTTGTGAGAATCCATCATAAGGAAGTGAAAGAGGCGCTTAACATGGGACCGAATAGCACTACTAAAGGTCTTAAATTTGTAGTTGGATGACGTATCAGCTCTCCCAGCATGTAACTTAGGTAGCTTTGGTCTAGTCACAGTCTATTGAGAAGTTTTGCAGATAGTTGCTGGCTTTATTTTTTAATTCCTCAGAATATGAGCTGCACATTTCAAGCAGTCAGGGAGGATTCACACTGTTGTGTACTTCCTGAAGGATTACTGCTTAGGCAAACTTAATTAGTCTTTAATTTTGACTACTGCTAAATGAACTTTAACTCCGATTTTTTGACTACTGAATGAGCTCAGCTTTTCACATGTTAATTAGAAGATATCAACTTGATTGAGTTTCTCTTCTGTTACTCCTTCTCCTGAAATAAAAAAAATTCTGCAGTGTTTTCGTTAGTCATTGTTTAGTTGTATCCGGTAATTTGCAAAGTGAAGTTCTTGTTGTGCTAAACATCTGATTAATTTTTTATGGTGTCCATTCTTCAATACTCATAAATTGATATTTAATTTTCTCCAATTTGTTGAATAGTTGATATCATTAGTATTTTCCCAGAGGCTACTTGTCTATCTTAAATTCAACTTTTCCCAGGTTCTTCAAATGCCTGTAAAATTCTCTCCTTATGGACAATGTTCAAAGTGATTCTCTTCTTGTTCCTATAAGACTTTAATTGCCCTCATTTAGTGCAACTAGATTTTGGTAAAGTTCATGAGTTGACACTTTGATTACCTCACAGGCTAGTGGGAGTTACAAGGGTATTTGCTTGGCTTCTGAACAAGAATTATTCAGCCATAAGCTGATATTAGCTCCTTTTGTGATCCAATCACCACCCCCTCATTCTTCCCCTGATGCTCGTGATTTTGCCTCGCGAAATGCAACTGAAGCTGGCGAGGAATATACGCATCTCAAAGCACTCTTTGAAATTGGATGTAGCCAATTCTCGGGCATTGTTTCTTCCTAGATGTAACATAGATTTCCTAACCCACTTTTTGTTTTTAAGGGGTCGTTTGATTGGGAGTAGGTTAAGGAGAAGTTATCCCAAGATAAGCTATCCCACCATGTATATAAGATAACTTTTACCATCACTAAGGATTAAATGGTGGGATAAATAAATCCTACCTAATACCTCCAAGCAAATGCAGGATAAAATAATTCTATAGTTTGATTGTGAGTATCTCTAAATATAGTAGTAGTATTGTCTAATTGATCCTATTAAGTTGAATGGAAAAGAGTGATAAATTTTTGGTTAATTCCTTGAGTATCTACTTACCCTATCTCAATAGATCTGTTGCTTTCTCTTTCAGGTTTTTGACTTATCATTCAGCTATATGTGAGGATGATTTTCAGGGTAATTAAGAAGCTATTACATGCTGCCATCAATGTGCTGTTTCACGTTCCTGTTTCTGGAAGTTTTGGGAAGAATGATTATGCGGAGGACCAAAGTGAAATAGGGGATGTGAAGCCTACTTTACTTTGGAGTGTCTTATATTCTCAAGAACTTGCTAAGGTATCTGCCATACCCTTTTATACCTTGTTGTGTTTAGTTTGCTCAACACTGTTGCTCTTTCATTTTGTTTCTATAAAGATTTCCCTTAAGTTCCTGTTTCATTTAGCTAAGGTTTTAATGGTACTTTTGGTTTGTAAAAGCGCTGAAACAACTGTTACCTTTGTCAAAAAAAGCCGCTGAAACAGTCGTGATGAGCATTTCACTTTTGGGCCTTTGCAGTCGATCAATTTTGTGCCAAGAAAAGTCTTCTGGTGGTACTTTCGAAGGACGAAATTCATATCATTTTTAATGTATTCCTCGTTTTACCATAATCATAATTATGCCTTATAGGTTATGCTGATGATATTAGCTGCAAATGTAGCGGTCAGGGTGATCACAGAAACAAATGCTGAAAAGGCCCTTGAGGTATGATATTCAATTTAGTGTAGAAATAGTGACTGTTGTGCTAGAGTCCTAATTTTCTAGTTATTCTTTTGATTTTTATCTTTACCCATGCCTATCTCTGTGTTAACCCATGTATTGCTGATTCTATAGTTTGCTATGTATTAGTTATATACCCTGCACTAAGATGTGCTTTAGATTCGCTAAACATGATTTCTTTCTAATTTTTAATTTCATTTTTACTATGCAGGAAAAAGTGGGTGATTGAATTTTGAATAGCAGCCACAAGTCAATTTGAACTATTAATGTGATTGATGAAGAGTTTTTGAACTATTGTGATGTTTGAATACATTTGATTTTGTCGAGTTTATCATTACTAAACATCTATAAAATATTGCTTTATAAGTGTGTATTATCTGATACATTATTTTGATGTTTATTGTAAATCCATACATTTGAATTATTTATTAGCTAATATAGAGCTTGAGATATATAGGATAATAATGCATAATGTGATTAGTAAATATATGCAAAATATTTTGGCAATTTCTCAATTAGAAATTGTGCTATATAAATATTTTTTATAGCCTAGATAATATTACAACACTTAAAAAGTGTGATCTATTTATTATAAATTGTTTCATGTACATTTGAGAAGGTTACACTTCATAAGTGGTGTTGTAGAAGAGAGAGAAAATGCTACGCTTTAGAAGTGTGGCCTAAAAGGAAGCAAAGACCATACTTAAAAGTGTAGTTGTATTAAACCAAAGTGTTGTTGTATGAGGTAATGCAAAGTGTGGCCCTTGTACCTCATGGGCCATGCTTTTGAAGTGTAGGTGCTAAAGCAACATTTGAAAAGTGTGGCATAAAGTTTAAGGTTATGCTTCTTTAGGCCATCTCCTTGAAAGCGTTGCCTAAAGTCTAAAAGTGTGGCCTTTGATCAAAAGCCACACTTTTTAATAGTTTAGGCCACACTTTTCAAGGGTGGTTGAAGACATAAAATGTTGTAGTGTGAACCATTTGGCTCATTTGGGTATAACGATGAATAACTTGAATAATAGTGGTGTAGTATAAAAATGGGGTGAATCATTTTTGATAGAGGAAGTTAAAGCAAAACAAAATATGGATCCTACTTTGGTTGAGTTGAAGAAGTTAGTAATTAATAAAAAGGTTAAGGTCTTCTCACAAGGGGGAAATGTAGTGCTTCATTTCCAAGGGCGGTTATGTGTCCCTAATATTGATGGGCTAAGGGAAAAGTTATTTGATGAGGCTCATAATTCTAAGTATTCTATTCATCCGAAATCCACCTAAGTGTATAGAGATTTGAGAGAGGTGTATTGGTGGAATGAAATGAAGAAAGATTTAGCAAAATATATAATGGCGTGTGCAAATTGCCAAAAAGTATAGGTAGAATACCAATGCCCGTGTGGTTTTGCCCAAGATAATGAGACACCTGCTTGGAAATGGTAGAAAGTGAATATGGACTTCATTAAGGGTTTTCCAAAGACTAGGAAGCAATTTGACTCGATATGGGTGGTTGTTGATTGAATGATGAAAACAACCCACTTTTTGCCAGTAAAGACTTCTTATGGTGTTGAAAATTATGCTAATGTTTACATTTAAGAATTGGTAAGGTTGCATGGAGTAATATTGTGTATTATATTTGATCGCGGTGCTCAATTTACTTCTCATATGTGGAGGGTTTTCCAAAAGGGCCTTGGTACAAAGGTACAACTATGTACTGCATTTTATCCTCAAATAGGTGGACAAGCTGAAAGGACAATCCAAATGCTAAAAGTAATGTTGAGGGCATGTGTGCTTGATTTCAAAGGTGGTTAGAATGACCACTTACCTCGTATTGAATTTGCTTATAATAATAGTTTTCACTCAAGCATAGAGATGGCGCCATTTGAAACATTGTATGGTAGAAGGTATAGGTCGCCAGTGGGATGGTTTAAGGTTGGAGAGATGTCCTTGATTGGACTGGATTTAGTACTTGATGCTATGGAGAAAGTGAAAGTCCTAAGAGAAAGGTTGAAGGGTAGCCAAAGTCTTCAAAAGTTATATACCAATGTTAGGAGGAGAGATCTTGAGTTTAAGGAAGGAGATTGGGTGTATTTGAAGGTTTCAATTATGAAAGAGGTAATGCATTTTGGCAAGAAGGGCAAATTGAGCCCTAGATATATGAGGCGTTATGAGATCGTGAAGAGAATTGAAAGGTGGCTTATGAGCTATATTTTTCTATAGAATTAGCTATGGTTCATTCGGTGTTTTATGTGACCATGTTGAGAAAGTGCATGAGTGATCCTTATTCTATTGTTCCATTGAAGGATGTGACTATTGAGAAGGATTTTACCTATGTAGAAATATCGATTGAGATTTTAGACTGTCAAGTAAAGAGATTGTGGAATAAAGAAGTAGCATCTATCAAAGTGTTATAGAGAAACCAACAGGTTGAGAGTTCTACATGGGAAGTTGAGGCGGACATGATGAAACGACATCCTTACCTCTTTTCTTCAATTCAAGCCCAAGGTACCTAAATATGATCTATTCCTCCAAATTCTCACAAATATGTGTTCTCTTGTCATATTGCATGCATGCTTGTTCATGAGACTGTTTTTAAATGACGTTTGATGCATAAGTTTGATGATTTTATGAAAAAATATTTTATTTTGCATTTTTGCATTCACGATTAGTAGATGGTTATTTTTCTACTCTACTCAGCTTGCTTGTATTCCATTAGAGGTCAAATGATCCCAAGGGGGAGATATTGTAACACCCTGCTTGTTGAAAAGCTTGAAAAATGAAACGTGAAATTTTGAGATTGGTTATTTTCACAACCCAATTTATGGCATGTGCATTGGACCACAAGTCTTAGAAAGGCCTCGTGATTGAAGTTTAGAATGTTGAAAAATTTTCAATTCATTGGAACTTATAGTATGAAGAATAAGATATGTAATGACCTTGTTGGTTATTTTTGAGCCTATTTGTTTAAATTACTATTTTTTCCTTTCATAAGTTGTTGTGGACCTATTTTGAACTATCTGTATTATTGGGACTGAAATCCCGAGTTTTAAAAGTTGAAAATATGAGTTTCGGTAGTTTTGAAAATTTAAGTTGTTGAAAAAGTCAATTTTTGTACTATTTTGAGTTTTAAGAGTCAAATAAGAGATTCACGGATTCCATTAGCTCTCGAACATCATATATTGTTTAAGAGAAGTTACAAAACTGAAATCATAGTTAAAATAAAATTTTTAGGCCCAAAGTTGCAATTTTACTTATTTCTAGAGCCAAAGTTTGACTTTAGTCAACATTCATGATTCGAAAGCTTGAATCAAATTTTTGTCAATTCCAGTAGTTTCTGGTGGTGAAATTAACGCTAGAAATGATCTCATCATAAATTTTGGGGTTATCGGGGACAGTTTGGTATTTCAACTTTTAAACTAGTTTATTTGACTTGTAGTTGTACTTGTGTCAAGGAGACCTAGAAATCAAATTCTGATTATTCTGTTGACTCTAAATTGTAGTTTCTAGTATGAAACATGTTTGGTTTTTGTAATTCTGAGTTTGGATGAACTCTGAAGGGCCGTATCGAGATTTGATGTCGGCTGGTTTTGTTGGTGTAAAGAGTTTTCTGATGCAACGTACTTTCTTCTCCATGTTTGCCGAGAAGCCTCCTTTTTCATAGAGCTTAGGCCTTTTGTGGTCCATGTTTGTAGACGACGTGGTGCGTTCGAGGAGGAGTCAACAGAGTTGACTTTTGCATTCACCAAGTACATTGAGGTCTGAGTCAGCTTTTAAATCGTGAAAGCTACATTTTTATCCATTTTGAACATTTCAAGATTTATGGAAGATTTTTGACAAAGGTTTTTGAGGAATGCTTCTAGTAAGTGTTCTGAACATCGTTTTGATTAATTTTCATGACTTTTATCTTGATTTTTTCTTGAATTTCATTATTTTGAATGTTCAAAATTGGAAATTTTTGGTCTATGATTTAGATAGTTTAATTGGTGATTTCTCCTTTGATTTCAACTCGAATTTAGTAGGATTTTTACCCACGAACTCCTTTTCACTCGTAGATTCATAATTTCAAATGAATTTCCATATTCAAAAACTTTGCATTTTAGTCCTAATTTTGACCATTTTGCCCCTAAGCCTAATTCGTGCCAATAAGAGTATCAAAATTCATCTCTTGACACATACTATCTATTTTTTTTATAGCAATTGATCGATTCAATGATCGTTTGGATGGTTTAGTTGATTGAAAGCTTGTCCGTGTGCAGTTTCGACATTGAGGTAGGTTTGACTAATCTTTTTGGGACTGAATTTGAGTTATTGGATATGTTCATGTGATGATTGTAAGATTTTGATTGATTTATGTGTAATCAAATTGATATGATAGAATTGTGATGGAAATGTGATACCGATTATGCTGAAATTTGAGTAATTTGTGATCTTATTGATAAAATTAAGATGAAATCTTGAGACTTGAGATATTTTGGATGTAAATGTGATAATATTAGACTTGTGATACTATTTGGGAGAATCGTGTGGTAAATTGACAATAATTGTGATACAGTTGAGATGTATAAGTTTATTTTTGGGACTTGAAGTGTCCGATTTCATTGACATTCTGAATATTGACGAGAGGGTGATGATACAAGAGTTACTGATGGAATTGTGGTACTAGTTGATGCTCTTGAGATAGCCTTCGTGATTTTGGATATTATGCATATCATTATCATGTCATATTACATATGTGTACTTGTATTGTGGCATTGACATGTACATATATTATATTGGATTTGTACCATTGAGACACTATGATATTTGAGGTAGTTGTATTACTTTGAAATTTGTTTACTGGTGCTAGAGTCCGCTGAGGTATATTATTACCATTATTCATCTTAGTATCGTGACATTGACATATATTTCATGTTATATTGTATTGGCCCTGAGATAATGTAATATTTGATATCTCCTAACCCGTGCCAGAGTCTACCAAGGTATCATCGGCACCAGAGTTCGTCGTGATACTGGAGACCACTTTACTGGTGCCAGAGTCTGCCGAGGTGTCATCGATGCTAGCGAGCATTGTGAAACTTGAGAGATTTTGTATATGGTTTGACGAGACCTCCATGGGTTCTACCTAGTAGCTTCAGCTTGGTAGATTTATATACCAGTGCCAGACTCCGTCTTGATTCTACCCCATGCATTGTATTCATACACTATATGTTCATTACATCATTGACTGTCATAGTTATCTTTTTCCACTCTTATATATATATATATATCTTTTCATGCACTAACCCTTTGCTTCCAGGTGACAGGATTCTTCCCTATTACATACTTATTTGATTTTTCTTACCCAGTCAGTTAAACCTACTGGGTATATTTTGATGTACTCACTCCTACTTTGTTTTCTCCCTGCAGATCGAGCACAGAAACCCATATAGGGTAGTTGATTCATTGTAGTAAAGTTACACTACATCCACATCTAGATCTTAGCAGTGAGGCTCAGACTTTGAGTCGTCATGGATCTTCTAAGATTTTCCTTTATTGTTTATTCCAGACATTGTATTAGATAATATTAGACAACGTTATACTGTGTTTACTCATTTGTATTACTTTAGATGCTCTTGTACTCATGACTCCATGTTTTGGGATTTTGTAGTAAATGTGTTGTTGCTTTTGTTTTACTTATTCTTTTAGTTATGATCCGATTTTGGCTTATGACAAGTTTGGTATAAAAGCTCTAGGTTTGTTGGGCTCATGAGTTAAGAGCAGTGTGTCTAGTAGTCTTCCGAATCTGTATGTAGATGTCAAATACCTATTTTCAGGAGGGTACGAGGCACTTGATATGAAAACCTTTCATATCTTTCTTTTATTCGTGTATTTCTTCATATTTAATTATTTTGAAGGCATCTAATCTACTTCGTCTGCACAAATATTGATTACTATATCCCAACAATTAGTGGGAGAGCTCAAGCCAAGTAATGTGAGTCCCACTTGAGGTCAAGGCAGGGTTTATGATAGGGCTAGGGGTCAAGGAAATTCTAGGGGGAAGCTCCTCTCAGAGGATAGACTAGATCGGCTTCTCCAAAGCTTAATTATGAGCCAGAGGAACCTACAAACCCTATTCAACCACCCTCAGACCTAGATTCTATGTCTTCGGTTCAGGAGTTACTTTTGTGGGTTTTGGCTAGATTAGAGAGAGCACCTCCAGCCCTAGATATTATTAATGCACCAACTTTTATAGCATCGATCGGCCCTTTTTAGCTCCAACTGAGCTAGCCATGATTCATGTTGGTGCTTCCTCAATCCCAACAGATCTTCCTATGACTTCTATGATTCTGCCTTAGACATCTCGGTCGAGTTCTAGTTCACAACTTCAGGGATTAGATATTGCTCTATCTATTACCCTACCCAGATTTTGGGTGTCCCCATCTTCTACTAGTCCTACTATGTCCACCGCTGAGCAGAAGAGTTTTGAGCAGTTTGTGCAGTTGGCTCCCCCGATATTTGATGGCACCTCGGGAGATAGGGCTTATGATTTCTTATCACAGTCTTAAGACCAATTATGTAATTTAGCCATCCTTGAGTCGCACAAAGTTGCTTATTATTCTTACCAGTCCATCGAGCTCTCTAAGGAGTGGTGGAGGCCAGTTTTGGCTCACCGACCTATTGGATCTGTACTTATTACACGGGAGGAGTTCATAGAGGTATTCTTGGAGAGGTTCATACCATATATCCTTCGGGACAACAATCAAGATAAGTTTGATAGACTTCAGCAGGGTTCTATGTCAATTTTAGGCTATTAGGCTAGATGTCATACATTGTCTAGATATGCCTTGTCTATCATCTTTATAGAGTTCGAGAGGATTCGATGCCTTGCCAAGGGATTGGCGGGGTAACTTCAAGAGGCAACAACTTGGTTCTGGCTCGAGGAACTTTTTAGAGTGTAGTGGATAATGCTTATATGATAGAGCGCATCACGCATGATACATAGGGTGGTAGTGTTATGGCCAGGCTTAGGACCTAGATATGACAGGTGAAAGGGGAACCCGAAGGGGGACCTAGAAAATGCCTCTTAATCATACATAGCATATCCTTGGTTATGGAAGCATAATTAAACAACAAACACATAATTTTAGGGGAAGCAGGGCTTTGGGCTCAAGCTATGGGGATGTTATGGAGAAGAGGATTGGCATGAACATGTAGCAATTAAAGTCTAAGGGGCAAGCAAGTATGACTCATGCTATATGGAGAAGTAGGGTTTTAGGACTTTTATCTCATCATAACATCAAGCATAGCAGGGAGCAGGGACTAAGGTGTCACGACTCAAGCCTAGGGCCTAGATATGACATGGCGAATAGGGAACCTGAAGGGACCCCTATCAAGCCTCTTAACATATCATTACACATTCTTGGTCATGAAAGTATTTAATCAACAATAGGAGAGTGGAAATAAGGGAAAAAGGACTAAAGGAGTCTTTCGTAGCATTAAAACATACAAGAGTCAAGAGAGTCAAAGCTCATACAATCATTACATAACTTGTCCAACAACACCTCTAAACTTAGAACTGAGCGGGGGCTAAGACAACTTTTTGAGCTCACCCTCATAGTCAAAAGTATACAATAAGATGGAGAGAGTCTTTGCATAACATAAGATCAAAGAATATTGTCCCGGAGTTAAGAAATCACTAAGCTAGTTAGGAGATGATCAAGTAGAGCTCCAGTTCCTACATGGTAACATCATGTAGGCATAAAGTATGTGTTAGTACATTTAAATATTTTATGTATATAGGATGCAATGGAACAAGATATAAGTGATGTTCACGCTCCAATAGTAAAGCGGCCACAGTCAAGTATAAACCTAACCAGAGGTTAGAGTCGAATCCATAGAGAATACAGGGCTTGACTATATTGATCCACCAATAATCATTTCAAGCATCGATCATTATATTCTCTAAAATGGGGGTGGGGGTGGAGGGGGGTTCGTGATTCAAAATGAAGAACAAAAAAAAAATACTATGCTATTTATGCAAGAAGACAATCAAATTGAGGGACAACTTAGGAATTGTTTTCCCATGATTCTTTGACTCAATTATCCTTGACAATATGACTCTAATTAGGAATTTGTATGCAGGACGGTAACTTAGGTTCTTCCAGCCCTCTTGTGAAGAAGAAGGTCCAGTTTCACCATGGAACTTGGTCAGCAACCATGGCGTGCCAAATAACCTTCACCCATTGTCCCAGTCAACCTCTCCTTGGTTAGGTTTGGTTGATTAGATGAGAATACATCAATTGAATCCTGTAATCTACTTTTCTTTTCCTATTCGTCATTGCTTTGATCGGGATCATGATAGTGAGCGGGATTTGGTGTTGGCCACCACCAAACAACATTCAAAATGAAAGGAAGTAAATAATACATACAAATACTCAATCAAAGAAATGCACAAAATCTAGGTTATTTCAAGTCAACTCCTCATGGTTCCCACAACCCAAGTTGTGGGTACTTAGATACTCATGGCTAAGGCAAAATCAACAACAATGAAAGTAAAAGACATAGTTGAGAGATTACCCAAGAACAATAAAGAATGGCACCACTTTGATATTGAAAACACAAGCTTGTATTAATGGAAGCTGAGCACAATGTGATTTTCAATCCCTTAACATGGGTCTTCAAATTAAAATAATGAAAACCGACACTAAACCCTAGAAAATTCTCTAAGGATATTTAAAGTTGTATGGAATCTAAAAATGTTCAAAGTCTATAGCTAAAACCTTAACATTAACTATTTATACTATTTACAAAAACACCCTAAAAGTTCAATAAAAAATATAATTGACAACAATTACGTCTCGCAAATATGACTCATAGGGTGACCTACGAGTCGTAATCGGGCTTTTGTAGTCAACACTTGGCACTTTGGACTTGATTGCTATGACTCATTGCTACGAGTCATGGTGTGCTCTACAACTCGTAGTGTCTTCACGTAGTCCTGAGTTGTAGTTCTTGGTCCAAAATTTTTGCTCACTGTTTGTTGTTACAAGAGCACAGCCTACGAGTCGTAGGAAGACTTACGACTTGCAGGTTAGCCCCGTATGACTAACCCTCACTTTGAAATTTCTTGATTTTGCTCATTGTTTCTTGCTACAAGGGCATCCTACGACTCGTAGCATGAGCTTCGATTGGTATGGTGGCTCGTTTATCCAGTGCTTCAGCAAAATCTGTAATTTTCTCTCAAGATTATGTCATCCTGTATTTTCTGCAATAACAACACAAAAAAACATAAAAAACCATAAAAAGTTGCATTAAGAACTTGCAAAATTCCTTGTTTTAAGCATCAAATGTGTTGTATTTTGACAGGACATCAATACCCTCAACTTAGAACTGTTGCTTGTCATCAAGTAACAACTTGATCTAAGTAGACAATGAGAAACACATAACAACTACTCTAATGTAATATACATCACTTAACTCCAATTCAAGTACCTAACTCTTATTTTCATAGACTGATTGCAATGCAACGAAGCAAACCAAAACACAATGATGCATCCGGTAATTCAACTATGAAAAGTGAAGGAGTATCAACAATTCACAATCACTGAATGAGTCATATGTCAATCATGCAATACAAATGACCTCACAGAAAAAGAAATCCCTCTATTTCACTCAAAAATCAATCAAGGTTCAGAGACTGTGCAAGCATTCTCACTCTCATAAATGAAATTCATGCATGATGACTAACACCATAGGCTTGCCCCTACACTCAAACTCTGGTTTAATGACTAGTTGTATTCGGATCACTTTAGGACTTAATAGGGTTGTAAGGTAGGATCATGGGGCTTTGGTATGGGATTTTAGGCTAGTAGTGACTAAAAGCTATCCATGAACCACGTTTTTCAATACTCTTGCCTCCATAACTCAACCATTCTCATTGTATCCTACCTTATTTTTCCTTTTCAAGCTTTTCTGGGTGCTTTCTTTATTTCTTTTTCAGATGTGCCTTCATTTTGAACTTATTTTGCAATTCTTTTCAATCCAAGGTAACTTTTCTTTTCTTTTTCACTCACCATGCACATGATTTTTCTTTTCTTCCTTTCTTTCCCAACTAACCACCTCATTTTCATTACTTTACCATAATAAAGGCCACCCTCAACTTAGGCTTTTAGCCGAGGTGAAGCACACAATATCTATTCCCTAAACTAGGGCCACTACTTGTAGCCATCCTCAACTTAGGATTTAAACCTTAATTAAGGTTCATATATTCAAGGATAGACCGGGGTCAATATCAAGGTATTTCACTAAACAAGGCTAGGCTAGCTAGCCGTCTAGATAGAATAGGTACATAAAAAGCTCAAACATTTGGAATAAAGTATTAACTGCTACATTTGGTAGGTCATTTAGGTAAAAGTGGACTCAGTAAAAGAACAATGTCCTAAGATCCTTTTCCAATCAACCATATCTCCAATCCAATCTTAGAATAACAAGGCAAGTACTGAGCTTGTACACAATGAATGACTATGGCAAAGTAAGCTCACATATACATGGCATCATATACATAATCAGTCTAGACTCATAGGTCATGCTTCAAGCATCAACTTGCCTTCTCTTTATCAGAACAAACATTGCCAACAATCTCAAAAATTTTGAGGGTGCCTAATTTTCAAAACATTCATAAATCATTTCAAGATTATATATATGCCAAAAGATAGTATTCACTATACACCTACAAATTATCTACACTACCTAAACATGTTGACTCAACAGAAATTAAAAATATCCACAAGGAAAAAGAAACGCGACAAGAAAACTTTGGGATCAGAAAAAGGGGAACTTATAGACTCAAGGCTACTCAGACTTCACCCTAATCCATAACTTCCCACAACCCACCAAATGAAAATACTTTGTCCTCAAAGTAAACATATATATATATATATATATATATA